>LPNX011169703.1:56951-110088 GCA_001517045.1 Pseudotsuga menziesii | reverse complement strand
ACTTTTTATATATTTAATAAATGTAAAACTCAAATATATTCATTTATAATGAAAAATATAATTATAATAGTATTAAAAAAATAAAAAATAAATCACTATTTTTTTACTATAAATTTTATATTAATTCATATAAAAAATATTACATCACATAAAATAAAAATAAATAAACTATGTATATTCATACTATTTTTATATTAATATTAAAAAAAATTGTGGTTTGATGGGCAGATAGGTAGGTAAGAGAGAAAAAAAGTAAAATCAAATTTTATTATAACTTTAGTAACATTAAAAATAGTTTTTATTTTTTATTTTGTTAGTATTTAAATGTTTTATTTATTTTTGGATGTAATAATTAAATATATTTATTTTTTAAATATTATTTAATAATATTAAAAAATACTAAATATCTTTTATTTAGTATTTCAAGATAAGTCAATTTAAAATTAAATATTATTTAGTTTTCTTTTTAAAAAATTGATTAATAAATGTTTTTAGTATTTCAAAATGCTTCCACTACAATTTTAATTAATGCGAAGGTTATGTTTTAGAGGAGTTGGAAGTAGTGATCAAATAAAATATTCTATATTTATTAGTTAAAGTTTATTTATCTTATTTGGAGGTGATATTTTCAAGAACTTAACGAAGGTGAGGTTGATATGGAGTTAGCTATTGTCAAATAAAAATATGACAGATAAGCATTATGTGTCCAACTCAACCATAATGGTTGACCAAAGATATTGAAATTCTATTGATTTAAAAATTCAACTCAATCCAGCTCATCCATGGCACAGTTTTTTATAAGGCCCACTTTAGACCCCAAATTTCCTCTAATGTCAGTACGTAAAGAAGATGGTTCAGTATTCACATATTGAGATTGCAGAAGATGATCCAGTTGAGATCAATGACGAATATGTATGATGATGTTCCAAAACTTCCTATGACATATAGACACTCACCAATCATTTGTAAAGTTGTGGTATAATTTGCTACTTTGTTTGAATACCTTCCTAGTTAACATGGAGTGTTAAAGTATTGTAACTTCGGAAGATATTCCACATGTATTGATTGTGTTCCTCCTTTAAGAGATGAGTTTTATCTTGTAAGAGTCATTGAAAGAATCAATGTAAACCTTTGGATGTAATTCTGGTCATTAGTACCCAAGTGTCAATATAATAAATGTTATTTTTGGTGTCTTGCTAAACTAGTCAACCCAGTCAGTTAGACAAGTCGACCCTGTTAGGATCTAGGTCAAGTCAACTGAAGAATATAAATATGGAAGCGCTCCCCCTAATTTGTACTCACTCACCCAAGTTGTTTTTCAAGAGAGAGAAGAACAAGTGCGCCACAAAGAAGAGAGAAGCAGTTGTCTAGGTTTTACACTGCTATGGTTGAGTTCTATACTGAGGAAGTTTTGCGAGGTTTTCTCCCTTATGGTTTCCCCGAGGAAAATCATTGTATTCTAATTTTTTTGTGCTTGTTGTTATTTCAATGATATTACTAATGACAATTTATTTTAAGATATCATCTAAGCAAATTAAGAAAACTTAACACTTCTCAACATGTGAATAACGAGTTTCAGAGTCAAGGAGACTCTTACTTAGGTAATAAATCACATGTTCCTAATCATGTTCATCTGTTTGAACTAGTACCATGCCGATGGTAGTTAATGACGTAGCCACATATAAGAGTAATCCCTGGTGTAATCGGTGGTTGCAACACAGGTGCATGTGCAATAACTTGTTTGAGAGTGTCAAATGCACGTTGTTCAAGGTCATCCAAAACAAAGGGTGTGTCATTTTTTTAGAAACACATGAAACTGCGTGTATTCTCAGCATAGTTACAAATGAATCAACGCATAAAGTTTTCATTCCCTTGCAAACTTTGAAGTTTAGTAACATTGGTAGGAGGTGGTAGGGAAAAGATGTCTTCAATTTTCAATGGGTCTATATGGATTCCATCCTTGGAAATAATGAATCCAAGCAATCTGTCAGTCTCAACACAAAAAACACATTGTTTTGGATTCAACCGAATGTTGTATTGGTGGAACTTGAGAAAAATGGACCTCGTATGGTCAACATGACGCTCTCGATGCTGCAAATAGGTAGGTAACTCATCGAGGAACGGTTCCATGATATGTTTAATGTCATGGAAGGCATAAGACATGGCGTGTTGAAAGGTAGTGCCATAATTTTTCAGGCCAAAAGGAAACTTTTTATAGGCAAAGGTCCCCCATGGGAAAATGAAGTTCGTCTTATGTTGATCAAAAGGGAGTATCTCTATATAATTATAGCCATTAAATCCATCCATAAATGAAAAGATGACACTCCTGGCTCAGTTATCGATTATTTGATTTATATAAGGAGTAGTGAGATTGTTCTTGGGACAAGCCCTATTAAAATATCAAAAATAAATACAAACCCTAATTTTTCCATGTTTGCAGTTCATGGGAACAATATTAGAAACCCATTCTGTCAACAACACAAAGTAAATGAACCCATCCCTAAGAATGTTTTCAACTTCTTCCTTAATGGTTGCTGCTTTCCATGGATGTACTTGACATAACTTTTGACAGACCGACTTAGCATCAGGGTAAGTCATGATCACATGGCCAACGATCAAAGGATCTATCCCTTGAATTTATTCGTACATCTAAGCAAAAAAGTCTATAAATTCCATAAAAAGGTTCATATAAAACCTAAGTTCTGTAGAAGAACAATTTTGGCCCAAGTGAATATTCTCTAGAACTCCAGGTTTTACTAATATGCCGACCAGAACAGTCTTAGTAATATTACTCATATTACCCTTGGAATCAACATTATGAATGAGTACTGATGACTGAGATGTAGTTACAATATCAAATGAAACCAGTGTATTAAAATGATCTTCTACCATTTTGCAACTGGGAAGGAAAGAGGATCGGTGATGATGGGCTTTTCAAGTCATCCCATCTAAATACCTGAATTCCATGATGGATTCATCTGATGGAAGAGGTTGCAAAAGATAATATAGAGAGGGTGGAGATTTAACCAATAAGGCAGGTGATAAGGGTCAAATTCCACCAAACGATGATCATTAATAGTGGGGTCATTGGTGGATTGGATAGCTTGGTAAGTCTCTTAAAAATGGTTGAAAGGTGTAGAATCAATAACTGATTTACAGACATGACCTATGAAGGGAGGGAGGGGGGGATTTTTTAAGGGAAAGACTCCCATAAGTGAGGAATATTTGATAAGACCTACCCCTATGTTCTGGTATTGCAGAGGCGAAGAGGCTAAGAGAGAGACATTGTTTGCAGAATTAGAACTTGTGTCTCGAGAAGAAAAATCCAATTAATCAACGGTAACAATATTCATTTGGAATGGGAATTGGACCACTCGAAACGTGGATGAAGCAACTTCTTGCATCGCGTAGGACTAATTCCTACCTAGGAGGAGATTGTAGTCTAAAGGAGAATCAACAAAATCGGCATGGATGGACATTGATTTTCCCCATACTTCAATCAGGAGAGAAGAAAGTAATCCATACAGTTGAAAACCACAACCATCAAAGGCCTTCAAATTCATAGGTGAACGATATATTTTAGGGGAGCCTATAGCTCTCAACAATGACAGAGACATGACCGAAGTAGAGGCACCTTTGTTCAACACGGTGTGATGGAATTTCTTCCTAATAACTCTCATAGATAGTTGGAAATATAACTAATGGCAGAGCCTTAAGTTAAAATCATCAAATTTAAAGGTGATAATATTACTATTTTCAGGATCCATAGCTCCAAGAATTGACAACAACTTCTTCCTCTACGTCGGGCATGTTTGGAGTACTTCGAGGGTGGACATAGCACATTGTTCTTGGGCCAAATATTATACTACATTGTATTATTGAGTGTCTCGCACACTCGGGTTAAATACTGATTTTAGAATCATACTCTTTGGTGGTCGATGGACTGTGTCAAGAACAGGTTTTTCAATATGAAGGTCGTAGGTAGGAGGAGGAATGGAAGTCATAGATTTATCAGTTGAAGTGTTATCATCTTTCTTTTCTAGAGGAGGTTCATAGTTCTGGGATATTGTGGTAAGATTAAATGATTCACTAGAAATCATTTTAACCTCATTTATATAAGGATAAAAGACCCATGTAAGGATTGATGGTCAATGTTAGCTGGAATATTTCACCTCCTCCAGACAGCAAGGTGTTCCACTGGTCTAAATGGTTGAGATCCAGAACAAATAGAGGACAGAAGTTGAAGACTCTCCCTAGACACTATAGATACCTGGAATGCAATGCTTTGATAGTCCCCCTGTGTACCTGCAAACAGCTCAACACAAAACAGATCAAAGCGACCAGAATATAATCTACTAATCTATGCTAGTGACTAAGGAATATAGCAACATATATGCGAAATCACAACAACAACAACATATGTGGGACAGAAATCAACTTGCATTAAATAATATGAAGAAGTTTACAACTAAGCCTTAGTGTTGACATGCATCTCCATGAAACCAAACATTCTCATCCCCAAAAGCTCCGACTCTATCTCTCTATGCTCTCCCCAAATGGTCTTGGGCCAAGTGTTCAATCCAACAGCATGAAAATACCTCCAATGTTCTCCTCTCTCAACCATGGCTATGAGCTCATGATTTATAGGGCTTTAATGGATAGATTAGGTTGAGAGATTAGTGGGTGAGGTGGCCTCTAAGATCCTAGGATGAGGGATCTTGATCTCAACTAACCCAAAAAAGGAGGGATAAGGGAGGACATGAGGCTTATCATCTAGAAGCCTTGAGAAACTTCTCTTTTTCCCTTTTTACCCAGGGTACTGTACTTCTCCTTCTATGATAGAGTGGTTCTGGTAATAACCGCTTATGGACCAAGGATAATAAGCGGTGGCACCGCTCGTGGGCAAAAGAGGATGGGCAGTGCGAACAAGGGTACCACTCCTGGATAAAGGGGAAAACACATTGTTGGGAATTTTCATGAAAGATTGATGAAAAACCATTAATTTCCACTCCAAAATATGGAATTCAAAGCAAGTAGGTATGTCAAATGTCTTATCACATGATGGTGACAGGATTTTGTTATAATAGGATTCCCCCCAAATCATGAGTCTTAGAGGGATACGATAAGTGAGAGCTTTGAGAACAAGTCGTCACCATGGGATGAAAATGTCGGCTCAATTGAAGCATGTTGTCAAGTAGGCATCTGTAGTACATCATTATTTTGACTCATAGACACAAGTAACCAAAATCATGGCTGCAGACCAATACAAGGCCGATCCATGAGAGGAATAAACAAGCATGGCTACTAGAATACAGTGTAGATCCATGTGATAGAGGACTCAAAATTGGACATAGCTACCAGACATACAACGTATATCTATGTCATACAAATGCAAATTTGAGCATAGCCACGACCATACAAATGTGGATCCATGCTAGATATACAAAAATCCATCGCAACCTACGGAAAAAGCAATGAGTGCTTTTAAACAAATGCCCAGGGTCTTCATCTCATCTTCCACAAAGTGCGATTCTATCCATGTGATTACAATGATGTGAAGTCAAACATGGTAGAAACCACTTAATTACTAGCCAATGATGTCAACCATTAACATGTGTGAGGGAGATCGCTATTGATGTCAATGATTCCCAAGATACCCTAGTACAATCTACTCAGTGTGAACATATGTCCTGATGTCGAACACCCAGTCGATTCTATCGATCAAAGGTCAGTGATGTGAACCTATGTCGAGAGTGAGAGAATCTGTCATTAAGGCATACAGATCTCAAGGTACTAAATACTGTTTCTAAGACTATTTCCCGGATGATAAGCTGATGTCAACGGGAATAGTCTCGTCGAAGGAGGGCCATGATGAGTCCCACATCGATGACATGAAACTCGGAACATAGTTATGGAATGATGTGAATGTAGTAACCATATGACAGACTCAAAGATACTAACACAAAGACTGTGTAGACTGCAGAGGTAAAACTTCTTCAAACCCCCTTTGAACATCGGGCGGCACGACAAAAAGACTTGGCAACATTACTAGATGAGATAGACACACAATGCGACAGTGGACAACGCATTCTTTTGAAAGACTCAAAGGATTGACAAGACTCATGAAAGTGGATCAGCACGGAGATCAACTGAATACCCAATTGACTGACATGATTGTGCAAACAATTTCCATGTTCAAAGGTAATGAAAAACAACTGCCATTATTTATAATATGATTCCCTTCCCATTTCCCCCATCATGATCGATAAGTACCTCTTTTCGGTTTTACAAGTTCAAAGAGGGTAACAAACACTCGATATAGATTTTCAGAACACAAGTCCAGATGCATATGTTTTATGAACCTGAGAGAGGAGGGGTTTGTTCCCAAAGCGGGTCCCTCAATGTTTAATTTAACGAGTCCACGGAAAGAAAACTCGGTATCGTTCATGTTTAGAGAGTCTGAACAAATACGAAAGAAGACTCCAAAGGGGTCCTTTTTCGTATGATTTAGTCTCTAAGGCCCAAAAAAGTGTAAAATCATACCTTAGAGAACTCTTCCAGTCATGGCTAGTTGGAGTGCTCCTTTTTCATAAATAGTCCTATCCGAACCGAAAAAGAGATAACCTACCGTCGAACGGACGAATATTCAAATACTTTAACGAGTGTGAAGAAGACAAGATTGCTCGACAATCTTTTCATTTTTAGGGAGATTGAAAAGGGTTTAAAGAGAACTCCATGAGGTTTCTTTACACAATGTCATTTTTTACGAGCCTGGATAGAATCGAAAATGGACTCGATGACTTTTTGATGTTTAAGGAGTCCGAAAAAAGAGGTGAAAAGAGGACTCCATGACGCTTCTTTACACAATGTTGTATTTTATGAGCCTGGAAAGAAACTTGAACTGGACTCGGAACTTTGATACTTAATTTTAACGAGCGTGACAAAGTGTCATAATAAACGCTCGACGACATTTTTTGTTTTATGAAAGTACAAAAAATCCATGAACAAACTTTCCAAAGCTTCTTACCAAAGTTCTCTTATCCTGCAGATGACTCAGAAACAAGTGTTAAATGCATTCAAAACTAGCATTAAGGGATTACAACAAATAAACTTTTACTAAAACATGATTTTATATCAAAACTATAGTAATTCAGACCCAAAAAATGCCTATATCAGTCAAGTAAATAGTAAAAATCAAAACATTTCACTATTTACCTCTAGCATAGAGCACTTGGAGCATTGTTTAGCCAGATATTCCACAGCTGATACCAGGAGTTTCCACCGTCTGTTTTCAGCATCGTCAGTTGCAGGTAATAGTCAAGACCCTTATATTTCATTTCATAGCATTTATTTTAAGGTTTGGTTGGGTTTTTGGCCTATCTGTCAAGCCCTAAAACTCAATATGTAGGAACCGCGGCTACCCCTTACGGCATACGCAGTACCACCCAAGAACCGCGCCAACAACACAGTGGATAGGAGGTGCCACTACCTGTCTCCAACAAGGCACAGGCGGTGCCAACCATGGAGAACTTAAACTAATGATATGAGGAAGATAAAATCATTCTTTTGATTTCCAATGATTTAAGGATGATTCTAATGCATACCATTATTGTTTTTGGCAGGTCTAGGTTTCTCAAAACATGGTGATATGGAAAGAAAGAATGCATGATGATGAGGATGCTACTACTGAGAGAGATGTGGGCTGTATTGCTGCACTATGGGACTGTGGGCTCCTAAAGTTCTTCCAGACCCCAAGCATGGTGTCCCACGAGCGATTACTAGAACACATACTGCAGATGTGGAATCCATAACAGCAGTATTTCAAGGTGGGGGTTCATATACTTACAGTGGAAGTAGAGGATATATACTTCCTGACTGGTCTATCGAGATGGGGTGCCCCCATCTCACTGGCAGGTTCCCATTGTGGGGACAGTACTACCAGAGAGCTTATAGATCAGCATTGTGCACCAGGGACAGGTACATCGGGGAAGAAAATCCCCATCAGGGCAGTGACATATAGGGCTCTATGAATCATTATGTTCACCATTTAGAGGGTGGCCAAGAGTCAGGGTGTGCACCAAGCTTCCAGGGCACACATGATGTATTCCATAGAGGCCATGGCACCTACGGTGTTCAACTGGGCGAAAGCAATGCTTCCAATATTCAAGGATCAGCTGACTAAATATCGGCAGCGAGAGCTAAAGCAGTTCGGATTTGGTTCCATCTTAGCCTGCTTCTTCTTCGAGCGGGATCCATAGATGAGGCCTAAGGTGACCTTCCAAAGTCTGAGAGCATGTGACCCCCGTATGTTGAGGTTGGTCCAGGTCATGGCTCGCACAGAAGCAGGTAGGGGAAGGGTGAAGTTCGGCGATCCGTTCTTCATATGGCTACGGGATCAGATTCTCATGGTTAAGGACTATGCCTATGCAGGAAAGGACTTCACAAGAGATCCTAACCTACCACTCCCACCTGGAGGGCAGTGGGGTGACATCGATAAGAAGCAAGAAACCCTAATATGGACAAAATGTTTTTATGTTTTTTAAATTTTAATATTTTTTATGTTAAGTGATGAGACCTATTTGTTCTCATGCAGATGTTGGAGTAGCGAGGCCTAAAGGAGCATCTCCATTGGATAGGAGAGTCGGAACTCGCTTCGTACCACAGGGTGATGATATAACCGAGGAGCTGGAGGAGAACCTGGAGAGGTTGACTTTGGACATCCCAGATGCTGACATATATGACCTCCCGATGAGATATCAGATATCTACAGTGGGAGTACCAGGTCGATTCAGCAGGCTGCTACGTAGGGTAGCTCGAGTAGTGATATGCTATCATGAGCACCATTAGTGTATGAGACATGTATACTAAAAGATGATAGCTTCAGGATTTTGTATGATGGTTTTGCCTGAAAGCCTACATGCTTCAGATGAGGTCTCAGGACCTATTTTTTTTAACTTTTTCATATATATATATATATATACAGACTTTATACACGGTGTTTATATGTTTCAAATGGACAAATGCATTTTCTATGAGTTTTTTGTGTCTTTAAATGTTTATTTACAATGTACCATCTTTGATTTAATATCATGAATGGGAAATATGCCAATATAGGATGTAATTAGCCAATGAGTCAGCAACTACATTATGTTCCCTAGGGATATGCCTATAAGTGATAGTTCCAAATGATCTTTCTAGAAAACGCGCCCTTTGAAAGAGGTGGAGGAGCACCGGGTTCCTAATGGTGTAGACATGGTTTAAATGATAAACCACGAGCTGTGAGTCCATCAAGAATACTAGATCACGAACATCTTGGGAGGCAGCTTCAGTCAAAAGACCGATGACTGCTTCATACTCTACGATGTTATTAGTAGCGGGACCTAAACAAACCGCTCATGAACTGGCCAAGTCTTCAACTTGCAAATAGAGAACCCAAGTAGCCGAGGTGAGATTCAAGGTGTGGCGGAAAGCACCATTAGCGAAGCCGTAGAAATCCATCTACATGAACAAAACATGGTATAAACAGATGTGGACACTAAAACTCAAAAACATCTTAAAAATACTAAAAGCACACTGAAAGTCAATCAATATACATATATACAAGATACTATCCAAGAAAACCTAGGCATAGTACCTTTTTAGGTACAACTCATTGCGAGGTTTCCCCAAAGGGATTCCATCATAATCAACGAGCTCGTAAGCTCCTTTCTCTAACACCTTAGAAATAACAAAAGGTCCATACGACATGGACTCGAACTTACCCTTCCCTAGTTTGTCATATCTCTGGTCATAAGTCAATACTAGGTCACCCTCGTTGAATACACGAGGCTGGACGGATTTATCGTACTGTGCCTTGACGCATTTCTTATGTGCCTCATTAGCCAAGGCAGCATCTCTCTGAGTCTCGTCAAGGTTATTCAAGTACAAAAATATTTCTTCCTCTGCGAAAGTGTCTAGGAGAAGTTTGATGGCAAGTTGTAAAGACGGAATCTGACATTGGATCGGCAAGACAGCTTCAAGTCCATAGACAAGCTGGAATGGCATGAAACTAGTAGTTGTTTTCACAGAAGTCTGATAAGCCCAAAGAGCGAAGAAAATAACGTGGTTCCAGTTGGATTTATGATCTCTAACCATCTGATGAAGCATAGTTTTCAAAACTTTGTTAATGTCCTCTACCTAACCATTAGCTTGCGGATAATACGACGTAGAGTTTTCATGGCGAAAACCTAGCTTGGCACTCAGTTCCTCCATCATTTGATTACGGAAATGAGATCCGTGATCAGTAACGATGGACTACGAAACTCCAAATCTAGCTATGATGTGGTTGAACAAGAAGAGAGAGGCAATCTTACCATCTTCTGCATATTTAGGCATGGCCTCATCCCATTTTGTGAAATAATCCATGGCTACGATGATGTAACCATGCCCCCCGGCTGAGGTAGGCTTACAATGCATGAAGTCAATCCCCCATTTGGTGAACAGGCCAACAGCAATGATGGGGTGAAGTGGAGCAGGATGGGTGCACTTTTTAGGATAAAAATGTTGACAAGGTGGACATTTCTTAACAGCCTCATGACAGTCTTTGAAGACAAAAGGCCAGAAATAGCTAGCGTGAAGGATTTTTTGGGTAGTATCCATTCCAGATAAATGACCTCCACATGCTCCAGAGTGGAAATAATTCAACACGTGTTCATCCTCCTCATGGGTGAGGCATCACCGGAGAATGGAGTCAATCCCACGTCTATAAAAGGTATCATTCAAGATGAGATAGTATTTCATGTGGTGACGGATACGGCAGTGATCATTGCAAGATAAATGTGGCTGAAAACGATGGGTCTGGAGATAAATCAGCAAATCTCCATACCAAGGATCAGTAGTGCTAATAAGAAACAGGAATTCATTCAGAAATGAATCACTGGGTTCAGATTCTATTGTAGCACAGGGAAGATCACACATAAGCTCTGCAAAAACCAAGGATTTCTTTGATGTGGCCTTGGAAAACTCCAGATCGAACTCCTGAAGGATGACGATCCACTGGGAGTACTTGCCCCCGAGTACCTGACGAGTCAGGATGTATTACATCGGGTTCTGGTCTACCAATACAGTGGTAGTGCGGAGTAGAATGCAGTGACGAAACTTTTGTACAGCGATGAGCATGGCCAATGCTAACTTTTCCACATGCAAATAATGGATTTTGGAATCGATAAGATTCTTATTGGTGTAATAAATCACATGCTCCTAACCGTGGAGAGTGTCCTGCACTAAAACCATGTTGATGGTAGTAGCAGAGGCAGCAATATAAAAGAGAAAGTCCTTTGAGTAATCTAGGGGGTGTATCACGAGTGAATGAGTTAGAGCATGCTTAATATTATCAATGGTGCATTGGGCCTGGTCATCCCAAAAGAATGGAGTGTTCTTCTTGAGGAGACGCATATAACCGTGCATTTTCTCTGCAAAATTGCACACAAAACGGTGGAGAAATTTTTCCTTCCCCTGCAAACTTTGGAGTTCAAAGAGGTTGGTTGGGGCTGGTAGATCAAGAATAGCAGCAATATTCAAGGGATCGATCCAAATTCCATCTTTGGATACCACAAATCCTAGCAGACGTCCCGTCTCAATGCAAAAAACACATTTGTGTTGATTGAGCCATACATTATAATAATGGCATATCAAGAATATGTCTCTAAGATGACCAGGGTGGTCCTCCCATTGCTGTGAATGAGCAGGGAGGTTGTCAAGGTACGGTTCAACAATATATTTAACATCATGAAACACATAGGGCATCGCACACTGGAAGGTGGCTCCAACATTTTTCAATCCAAAACGTAACTTCTTATATGCAAAGGTTCCCCATGGGAAAATGAATGTCATCTTATATTGATCAGAGGGTAATACCTCAATCTAATTATAGCCAGAGAAGCCATCCATGAATGAAAAGATGGCACTTCCAGCACAGTTGTCGATAATCTGATCGATGTGCGGGGTAGGAAAGTTTTCCTTAGGACAAGCTTTATTTAAATCCCTAAATTCAATGTAGACTCTAATGGTGCCCTACTTTTTATCGACAAGGACAATTTTTGATACCCATTCTATCAGAGGTACAGGATATATAAAACCATCTTTCATAAGTTCCTCAATTTCAGCTTTAATAGCTGCGGCTTTCCGAGGATGGACTTGCCTAAGTTCTGCCTAACAGGTTTAGCCGTGGGATAAGTTTTAATCTCACGGACCACAATGGAAGGGTTAATCCCAGGCATCTCTTCATAAGACTAGGTAAAAATATCACAGAATTCCTTAAAAAGTGCCTTATATGCTTCAGATTCATCTGCGGAGCAGTTCTTCCTAACATAAACATGCTCGATAACATTAGGCTTGGCTGATATGTCAATTGGGTTCGTCTAAGTAATGTTGCAAAAGTTTCCTTTAGAATCTATATCTTGCAACAATATAGGACTTTTCAGAATGTTGACAATATCAGTAGGAAACAAGGATGCAAAATTATGGCTACCCGAACTGGTATTGGGGAGGAACATGGATCTATGATGGTGATCCTCTCAAATGGGCTCATCCATGTTCATGATCTCTATAATGGAATCATCGAAAGGAAAAGTCTCAGAGAGATAGTCTAGAACCAAAAGAGAAGGTTCTAACCAGTATGGTAAATGGTAAGGATCCAAATCCACTAGATGAAGGTCATCAGTGTGATCATCGAAAAAGGTTTGAATGGTGTCATACATAGCTTCGTGTGGACTGAACGAGGTGGACTCAACAACATTTTTTCCCTTAGGCTCATAATCAAATGAGGTGATCATATGGACTGTCATGGTATCCGTGTTAGGAGGAGTAGATGGAAAAATCCCCATAAGGGATGAATCCTTCAACATGCCTACCCCAATCGACTGGTAAGGAGGAGCGGACTGGCCTAACATGAGGATGTTATTGGTCGTGGAGGTAGTAACATCTGGCGTACAGAAATCAAGCTGATCGATAGTAACAATTCTCCTTAGATGCAGGAATTGGACTGCTTGAAATACTGTTGAGGCAACAGCAGTCATGGCATAGAACCAATTCCTTCCCAGAAGGAGGTTGTAATCTAAGGGGGCATCTACCACTTCTACTTGAATGGAAACGGTTTTTCCCCCCAGCTCGACCGCAAGTATTGATATGAGACCATGGGGTTGGAAACCCCGTCCATTAAAGGATTTAAGGGTTGTAGGTGATGTGACAAGCTCGGGAGACCTAAGAGCTTTCCAACAAGTCAGAGATAACACCAAGGTCGAAGCACCTTCATCTAGCACCGTTCAAAATAATTTCCTTCCCACTACTTTCGTAATGATCTAAAAAGCAATTTTATGCGGTAATCTAGGTTTATAGTTCTCAACATTGAAATGAATCAAGTTAGTGCTGTCTGAGTCCACCTCTCTTAAAGTTGTCAACAAGTTCTTGCGCTCTGTAGGGAAACTTTGGAGTACTTCTAGGGTAGACATCACACAAGATTCCTGAGCAAGATCTTCAACCACATTATAGAATTGAGCAGCTCAAGCATTGGGATTAAAGACAGCCTTCCGAAGAGTACTCTTTGGCGGGCACAAAATCATGTCGAGAGTAGGCTTCTCGATAGATAAAGGGACGGTAGACGAGGATTTCGGAGAACTAGTAGAGGGAGCTTTCCCTGAAGAAGATTGGTCTTCTTTCTTATCTATGGGTTTATCATAATTCTGACTTCGAGTTTGTAGATGGATGGTATCTGAGGACATCATATGAATTTCTTCTAATGAACTAGAGTTACCCTGGTTAGACATGTGGTCTACCAGTTGTTGTTGAGAGGGAAAAGGATCTGTAAGTACTGCAGGTGCGGGATTGGACTTTAGAAACTGGGAGATTTCATCCCAACAGGGACACTCCTTTGAAAAATGGTCACCACCACATAACAGACAGGGATATTTAGCCTTCCTTTTCCCTTTGTCGTGGTCATTGTTGGTTGGTCGTGGATTCTCTTGTTGGTTTCCAGGTTTTTTTTTTCTATCTTTACCTTTCTTTTTATTACTCGAGGTTTCAGTAATTTGAATAGAATTGACCTCGGTGGAAACCTTAGGATTTGAAGGAGTGGCAGTTTGGTTTTGCTTGGCAGGTTTTGCTATGGACGGGGACTAAATTGAACCAACAATCCCATCAACAGGAACTTCTGCTGGTGGCTTGGCAGGGTCATTGATGGGGCAAAGAGCTTGACGAATCAGGTCATAAAGAGTGCCAGAATGGGAATAGACCAATTCTAGGTACTGGTCCCAACTAATAGCCTTCTATTCGATAATGGCACTGCCCATAGCCACATCTCTGGCAATAGGAGGCAACAAGGACTTAGTGAACCAATCAGCTAGAAACTGATCCAGAATAGGGGTCTTAATAAGCCTTCTCCACCTTCTCCACTCATGAATATGATCAAAAATGTGGGTGGAGGTGTTCTATCACAGAGAAATTAAAAGATTAGTGCTCATTTCATAACGAATAGGGAGCTGAAAATGTGTAAGGAACATGGTTGCCAACGATCCAAATTCCACAAACGAATGTTGTGGGAGTTCAATGTACCACTTCTCGATCGTACCGGTCAAATTTCGCTAAAAGATTTGTAACCGAACGGAATCATCCATGAGGGAGTTCGAAGAACACCATAAATGAAAAGTCATAGCATCGTTCTTCGGATTGTCTCCATGCTTCCTATCGAATTTTGGAATATTCGATGGTAACTTTACTGGAATGGGAGGCCACACGGGATTGTGTCGAATGGGATCATTAATCAACTTGGACAAATCAGGCAAGTACGAAGTTGCTAGGAAAGGTAACTATTGATTGGGATGCATATACTGATAATATTGATATGGAATATAATTACCAGTAGGACCATAAGTAGAGTGATAAACAGGTTGCTGTGATGAAGAACTACTGGATGATCCGCCCAAGGGGGGTTGATTTTCGGAATTAGGACTGCTAGGACTACTAGGGACTCTGGGAGGAGGACCACCAGGGCCACCAGGGCCACCAACACCATCGGGACCACCAGGACCACCAGACCCTCCGGAGCCCCTAGGAGGTGGTAAACCTCCTGAGCCTCCAGAACCACTAGGTGGAGTGCCACTAGACCATAACCTCCAGAAGACTGAACAATTACAGGTTGTGCCCCTAAAGGCTGACCTGAACTGGATGGGGGATTAACCACATCGGTATGGTTGGGAGGGACAAAAACTGTAGATGATTCTATGTTAGAGGTCTGTCGTTGACTAGGTACAACTTCGTTGTAAGATAACGTAGGTCATGTCAGGGGTTTCCCCCCCGAACTAGAAGGTACTAACGAAACATGAATTGAAAGTTAAGATCCATGTACAAAAGACCTAGGATGATTTGGAACAGACATAACATGAGAGGTGATAGGGTTAGTAATTTGACCTGGGTTGTGGGTTGTTATTGGACGATCTATAATCGGTTCAATGGGTCTCATAGAATAGACCATTGAATGATATCCCACAGGAAGAGATGTGGAACGTACTAGTGTAGAGCCTAAAAGGTCATCAATATGCTTATCAATCTCCTGTGCACAAAGAATGGCAGCATGGTATTTCCTATGTTCTTCTTCATCATCAGAAGAGTTTACATGGGATCCAAATGAGGTAATGGCCTAGCCTATAGGTGTCTCCCAAAAAGGAGCATTGGGACCAAAATCCGAACGGGTTGTGTCATCAACACGACCTTCCATGGGAGAATGGAACGATGAATTTCCCTAAGAGGGTTGTTGGACCAAGGTAGGTGAGTGTGAAGAATATGGTACTCCACTTTCCACCACCACATTTTCTCCCACCTGGGAGGTGGTAGCAGCTCCTTGGTAGGCAACTTCCATCATATTTTCTCCTGAACCAAGAATAAAATTAGGTGGCAAGCCCTGTACTCTTATGGACTGTCTTAACTCAGCTAGTTTGTACAATTCATATCTAACCTAGGGTCTGAAAATATAGAAAACACACCAAAAAACTTCCTACACAAGCTATACGTCAAAAAAATCACACTTAAAATGATAGGAGGAGTTCAAAAAGTTGGGTCTCTCACTAGGATTGTCAAGAAAGCGCCACTCGCGATATACCTTGAGGGTACGTGCGTAGTAATCTCCCCGAATGCTATTTTTTAGTGTATGGATCCAATCAAGATGGCCAAAGGACTTTTCTCAGATAGATAAGGTATCCTAGTGGGGTCTCCCGATATACTCAAGGTATGTGGGAGCTTGAATCGGTAGTAGTGTTGTCTGATGCATAGCCGTACACAAGGGGCCTTCCGATATACAATCAAGTATTTGAAGTACCTTTCTATATACCTCAAGGGTACATGAAAGGCCGTTCGATATACCGACAGTACGTGGAAGAACTATGCAAGTCCCAGGATGTAATGCCGACAAATAACAATAGCTCCTACGCTTAACGACACCCGAACACATCTCTAACCTATCACTCAAGTTACTACGTAAATTTTAACATACAACTACCGTTAATTTTAACTTGTACGGTTAGGTGAATGCATGATGTTTTGACATAAAAGTAAAACCATGCAATATGCTTATGCAAATGTTTACTTTACTGTTCAGTATGCCTAATTACGGGAGGGAAGAGAGCGTTTTCTTTGTTTCAAAACCAAAAATACGTCCAAACAACAGTCATGAACATCAAATCAAAGACAAGCAATCACTTTTCCAAACTGATTTCTTCTTTCTGAAAGCAGAATGAGAAGGGTAAGAATCTCTTTTCCTAAAAGAAAAACAAGAAGCACACCAATATGCAAATGCACTCTATTTTTTCAACTTTCTCAAAACATAAGCAAATATAACTTAAAACTATCATTTTTTATTTTCATCGAGATAGCTCTAGATGCATGAGAGATGAAAGATCATGAAGGTCCTGAAATCTTATAAAGACAATAAGAAAACCAAAATCCAACGCTCAATGATGATGTCCTAGTCTCAGTCAAAAAATTTCTTTTTTGAAGGAAGGAAAAAGAAGTTTACTATGCAAATAAGAAACGAAACCTAGAAGCTAATCTAGTGTTCTTCTTTTAGTCTATGCAACAAAAAGAGATTTTAATAACACCCTACACTTTTCAGAAAATGATGAATCCTTCTTAAACACAACCAACAAGCATAGAAGAGGATGAACAATCAAAAATAATTAATCAAGCTTTTGAAATTCCACTCAAATCAATCTTAAACCATCAAATCAGCAAGCCACAATCATCAGATTCATTAACACAAGTCTGATAAGCAGAACAGAAAGCAACAAAATCCAAATTTTTCAAAGGAAAATGAGGAAAAAATGTTTTGAAATGATGCCTACCTGGCACCGTGCTTTCCAGGGGATGACAGAGCATTTCCAAGACAGCACCGCTTCTCACCAACGGGTTACAGGTGGTGGCACCGCGTACTTCCCACTTTGTTCAGGAAGTGGCACCGCTCCTCATACATAGTATAGGCACAGTTCCCTATAGATGACCAAAACACAAAAAAGAACAATGGATCAAGCCAGAAAAGACTAGATTAGGGAAAATACTGTTGAATTGAGTATGGAAACAGAGCATAAAAGACCGAAATGACTCAGATCTGAACAGATCTGGAACTTTCAAACCCAAATGAAACAAATCAAAAAGTAGATCTGACTGAAGAGAGTTGAAGAAAACAGAGCCTGGATTCGGACAAGAGTTGCAGACTGAGGAGGATCAGAACAACTGATATACTATTCCCTATCAGAGTCGCCAGATTTGTTAGCTGGAATATTTCACCTCTTGCGGACACCAAGGTGTTCCACTAGTCTGAATGGTTCAGATCTAGAACAAATAGAGGACAGAGGTTTAAGACTCTCCCTAGATGCTATAGATACCTGGAATGCAATGCTTTGATCGTCCCCCTATGTACCTGCAAACAGCTCAACACGAAACATATCAAAGCGACCAGAATATAATCTACTAATATATGCTAGTGACAAATGAATCTAGCAACATATATGCAAAACCACAACAACGACAACATATGTGGGACAGAAATCAACTTGCATTAAAGAATATGAAGAAGTTTACAAACAAGCCTTAGTGTTGACATGCGTCTCCATGAAACCAAACATTCTCCTCCCCAAAATATCTGACACTAGCTCTTTATGCTCTCCCCAAATGGTCTTGGGCCAAGTGATCAATCTAATAGCATAACAATACCTCCAATGTTCTCCCCTCTCAACCATGGCTATGAGCTCATATTTATAGGGCTTTAATGGATAGAGTAGGTTGAGAGATTAGTGGGTGAGGTGGCCTCTAAGATCCTAGGATGAGGGAGGACATGAGGCTTATCATCTAGAAGCCTCGAGAAACTTCTCTTTTTCCCTTTTTACCCAGGGTATCGTGCTTCTCCTTCTATGACAGAGCGGTTCTAGTAATAACCGCTTATGGACCAAGGACAATAAGCGGTGGCACTGCTCATGAGAAACAGAGGATGGGCAGTGTAAAAAAGGGTACCGCTCCTGGATAAAGGGCCAAACACAAGGCTGGTAATTTTCATGAAATATTGATGAAAAACCATTAATTTCCACTCCATAAGCTGGGATTCAGGGCAAGTAGGTATGTCAAATGTCTTATCACATGATGGTGATAGGATTTTGGTATAATAGTCAATCAATTGTTGTTGGGTAGGGAAAGGATAAGTCAAGACTATTGGGGTGGAAGTTCTTTTTAGAAACTTGTTGACCTCTTCACGCCAAGGACATTCTTTGGTGAAGTGTTCACCTCCACATATAAGGTAGGGGAATTTTTCCCTTCTCCTATTATTAGATTCAACATCTATGTTTTGTGTTTTATTACTTTCCTGTTGATTCTCATATTTCTTTGATTTATTCTTTCATTTCTTCTTTGTTCCCAAAGATTTTGAGGATTGAATTGCATTTACCTCGGTAGAGGCCACATGAGCATAAGTGGTCTTGGGATTTGTGACGGCTTGGCTAGTAGGTTCTTTTTTGAGGATTTAACCGATGATTGTTTCTAAACATAACCAGGAACACCATCGACCGATGGTTATGTTGAAGGGATTGAGGGGTCTGAAGTAGGATAGGGAGCATCTAGGATCAGGTCATACAGAGTGCCTAACTGGGAATAAACCAAGTTTGGATGATGCCTTCCTCTTCAGTTACATTACCTCCCATAGAAACATCTCAGGAAATGGGTGGAAGCAATTCCTTAGTGAAACAATGGGAAAGTAATTGACCAGGGATAGGGGATTTAATCAACCTACATCATCGTCTCCACTCATGTATATGATCAGATATATGGGTGGAAGTGGTTTGACAGAGTGAGGTCAAAAGATCTATACCTAGTTCATATCTAATTGAGAGTTGAAAATGTGTCAAAACTACCATTGCTAAGGTGTTTAAATCCAAAAAAGGGTGCTCAGGTAATTCTATATACCACTTGGAGTCGGTCCCGATGAGAATACTTTGAAAAAGTCTCAAACAGATAGAAACATCCATTAGAGAGTTGGACGAACAACACAAATGATAGGTCATCACGTGTTTTTTTGGGTCCTCACCATCTTTTCCATCAAATTTGGGTATATTTTAAGGTAACTTCACCAGAATCATTGACCATGAAGGATCATGGTGAATAGGGTTGTTGATCAATCATGACTCAATATGGAAGATCAAGTGTACCAAAAAATGACAAATATTGATTAGGTTACAGGTACTGGTAATATTGATAAGGAACCTAAGTACCAGTAGGTTCGTAAGTGGATTGATAAATGGGTGTCGATGATATTCCTATAATAGGTTGGTTCGATTGTGGTTGGTTTCCAAATGATCCACCTGATGGTCCTGCAAGTGGTGGGCCTCTAGGTGGACCTCCCAATGGGGGGCCTCCAGGTGTGCCTCCAGATGGTGGACCTATGAGTGGTGGACCTTCGGATGGTGTACCTCCAAGCAGTGGACCTCCAAGTGGTGAACCTTTAGGTGGACCTCTCGATGGTGGATCTCTAGGTGGGCCTCCAGATGGTGGACCTTCAGGTGGGCCTCCAGATGGCGGACCTTCAGGTGGGCCTCCATACGTGTTTTCAAATGGCCTTCTATATGTAGGGACAATTGACTAATTGGGTTGCCACCATGTGGTATTAGGGTTGTCTAGGTAAGGGATACGGAGAAAAACAATTCCTGAGGTAGTGGGTTGATAATTCTAGTTAGCCATTGCTTGTTGATTTCCTAGGTAAAGGTACCCCCATGTAGGTTGATTATACATCGGTCTAACCCATGATGTTTTTTTAGGTGAGGATGAAGGAATAATCGCATTGGAGGTCGTAAAGGGTACTCCATCCATGGGCTTCCCTAAAGCAACACTCTACTCGATATTTAAAATAGTTCTCATAGTTGTCAAGACAACTTGTTCTGGGGGTTTCCCCCCAGCCATAGGGTTCATAGGAGAACTAGAGATAGATGGGATAATTTGAGTCAATAGGGTAAGGATGGAAGGATGGAATGGATAATAAGAAACTGCACTTTGAACTGGTATTCTAGATACTATAGTAGCATAAGACTGAACATAAGCATGGTATTCAGGAGTGGCTCTATGAACAGTCGGGAAAAGGAGAAAGACTCCTTGTGTTTTCCTTTCATGTGCACAGATTGGACACCATCTCACGGATGGGTCTAAAATACTCATTATTTGATAATAATATTCTTGGATTATGTGGGTGTGGAATAATATAAAGTAGTAGTGTCATATTCAGAAATTGTCAGTCCCAAGAAAGTCTCCCAAAAAGGAGCAGTTGGACCAATTTCTTATGCCACGGGGTCATCTGACGGTTAGGAAAACACCCAATCTTGTGCACCAGAATGTCTTTCTGTAGGGAAATTAAAGGTTCAATCATGTGAAGGAGATACTTGTGCCAGTATCGAGGTAGAGGAAGATGGATCCTCCAAAGAATAATACTCTTCTCTTTATTCAATGACCAGGATGCCTTCCACAGAAGGATTTGTTATCACTCCAGGAAACTCCTCTAGGTTGTAGCTCGAGGATGCCCGGTAACTTAAAATGTTTTTAGGGTTTTCTGATATGGATCAAGTCAGGTGACCTCCATAACCTCCCACTCTCAATACATGCATGAATCTCACTCAATTACAAGGATTTTAGTTACAACTTGTTCAGTAGTTTAACAAAAAGGTGCAAGGATGGAGAACTCATCAAGCTGGCAGACTTACATACAAAATAGATGCATCTAAATGGCGAAATCCTGACAAGGATGGTACTTATAAATCAAAACACATTAACTCACCAATAGGATGACAGCTATTAGCTATTAATCAACTTGAAAATCACCTAAATGCACATTCAGGCATAAGCACAGCAAAGATAAAGATGATGGATAAACAAATCATAACAAAAGAGATTATATTTATAATAAACAAGATGAGATGCTTGATAATAGAATAGGCTTGCAAATCCCTGAAGTTGAACCCTTATTATAAAATCAATCATGGGCTTTATAGCCTTCTACAAAAATGACAGATCCTGAAAATCCGATCTGTTTACACCAAAAATACTTGAAAGTGATAGTTTTTTCAGATTAGGGCTTCAAACCCTTGCTAAATATTTGTCTATCTATTGTGAAGATCTAGTTCACTTATCAAAATTTTAATAACTGAAGTGGTTGTTGATAATCACCACTGCTGGTTCAGTGTAAAATTGCCACCAAAAGCCAGTGTTTTGGCGGTTTACTGAAGTAGCCTTTCTTGCTTAAATCGTTGGATTTTTCTACCTTTTCACCGCGGTCGTCGATCAAATTATCTAACCTCTAACCCATCGGCACCTCAGGATTGACTTTTGTCGCAGTGTCGACGTCTTAAATAACTAGCGTCACGATGGTTTCTTCATCGGCGCTTTCCATCACTAGCTTGTCGACGATCGAAAGCTAAAACAACTAATGCATCAAAACCTCAAAGAACAATGTTGTCGTAGTGTTGGAGGTTCCAACGACTAATATTTTCAGCGTCGGCGATCAGAAGCTCTGTCTTCTAGCCTGTTGGCACCTTAGACCAGAACGTTGCCACTGTTTCGGAGGTGAAACGAACAAATTTTATAGCTGTCAGAAGTATTTTGATGGAGGAATCGGAGCTTTAGTTCTCTATGCCACTGACACTGCGGAGGAGCTTAGTTTTAAATTCTATGATCTATAGTTCTTAGTTCTCCCGATCGCTGATGATTTCCTATTGTCATGCTATCATAATGACTATTTATTGATTGGAGGCCTTGTTTGTTTTCCTTCCGCCATTTCGCCTCCTTAGTGGACTAACTCACCGATTCATAGCCCTTAGTTCTTTTGATCGCTGATGAGTTTCTATTGATTGATCGGAATCCTTAGTCAGTCTGCCTCCCGCCATTGTAGCTCCCTAGTGGACTATTGTGCCGACGATTAGTGTTTTCAAGTTCCGATGCGTAGTCTTTATTTCTTTCGATGGCCAATGATTTTCTGCAGTGGTGGTGCCACAGTGAACTAAGACTCTGAAATGTCAGGGTAATAAAGGACTACACCTCTGATCACTATTTAAAAAATGTTTCGATGGCAGTAAAAATTTTAGCAATACGCCTAACCGCTGAAGGGGTTTTCCACCTGTTATTTATCTTCCATCTTTCGATGGCTAATGAGATGTTATGATCCTCGCCCAAGCCACCGAAAGCTACAACTTGTGAAATTTTATCAACAACAGAGACTTTCAAACTGTTAGTGACATTCATATCCCTTATTGCGTGAATTAAATTCTTCATAAGAAAATAAATTTATTTTGGGAGATAACATATGGCTTTTACTTGGGGATGGTAACCTCCCTGTGAGGTCCCAAGAACCCTAGACCAAAATGTCCTTCCTGAAAAGGAATAATTAAAGCTATCTTCTAGTGTTACATTGGGTATGGAGTCATTTGTCTTCTATAAATGATCTGTTGCACCCTGCCTGTAGCCTGCTTTGCTTATTCATGAAAACAACTGAAAATGACCTAGCTAATCATATTAAGAGAATGTTTTCCTATCTACTCCTACTCCTAATTCTAATTAGTAGATCCTTCTTATCATGTGACATCATGCTTCCAATGAAGCCAGGTCAGAATCTGATCTACTAAACTTATCCCTGATCTTGACCCAAAAAATAAATGAAACCCCAGCATGCAGCAATGTAGTTTTGAAGGGTGACGGAACGAGCCATCATCTAACAAAAATGTTTTGATAGCTACGCTAATTATAAGTTCCAGATAGTCAGCAACAGGGTCATAAAAACCAACAGGAAATACCTTTTATGCTGCTAATCTTTTCCTTCACTGATGTCAATGTTGAATGTGCACTGCTCAACCTTTGTCTAATAAAAATGCAAGCTCAACAGTTAATCTGAATCTTTATGCTCCCCTTCACATAATCCGAATTCATCATGATGATAGGCTGGCTTATCACAGCTAACAATTTCCTCTTCCACAATAATATCTTTGTAGGATATACCAAAACTAAAAATATCTGTATTAGACTTTTGAGCAGCAGATTCGTAACAAGCATCTATCACAGCATTCACACCTTTTTTATCATCTCTCTACTGAAAAGAAGAACTAGATGAATTTTCTGTAAACAATAATTCTTCACAAATTTTAACCTCTTCTTCCTCATCACTGTGTTCGTCGAATATAGGAGTATCAAGATAAGATCCTGATGACGGAGATGAAGGCTCTTGTATAGGAGTATCAGCAATAGAATTTTGAAACAGATCTGGAAAAATGTTGCCTAGTTCCTTGTCATGATTTGAAGCAACCTGTTCATAAGGAGAAGGAATATCTTCCTGATATTCTAGCTGGAGATTAGATAGTCCCTGGAAATCTTGTTCCTCTTGGTTACTGCAACTTTCCTTGAGTTGCAAATCTAGAAACTGTGAGCTAGCCTGACTGATTTCAATGATCATTTGACCAGCAAAAATCTGATCATTTCCATGTGTAGTTAAAGAAATCAATTCCTCAGATTCACTACAATCGGATTTAATGGTGGTAGGAAAACCTTCAACTCCTTTATAATTCATTTCTAGTTTATGTTTGAGGGAAAGTACCTCATTGTGAAGATCATAAGAGAGATGAGGTAGCTCTTGAGGGAGATATTCTTCTTTATTTACCTTTTCATCCTGAGAATGCAACTTATATTCTTCACAACAATTATCAAATGCAAACTCATCTGAATAGTACCTTTTATAGTGCTCAGTGAATGCTTGGTGAAAATATTTCAATGATGAAATGCTTGAAGGAGGTAAAGAAAAATACCACTGACGTGCATCTCCATATAATGAATACATGAACATATTCATACAAACATCTTCATGCCGCTGATCTAGTATATCCATGCATTCATGAAACTTGAGGAGGTGTTCTGCAGGATTGTCTTCTTCTTTCTCCTTGAAGACAGGTAAAAAATCTCCCCATACAGATATATCAGGTACTAGATGTGGGAAACTACGAACGGAAGAGAAGTCAAGAGGTGCAAACCTCCAGGCCAAAAGAGTAGTAAAATGATTTTGACATCATAATATTGTGGAGTTGTCACTGAATTCATCTTTCATGGAGTCGCCAGGGATGAGATCTTTACAAGCAACCATGCTTGAAGATTCCCAGACCCTAAACTTTTCTGATGTATCTAAAAATTCCTGGGAATTAAGAGTTTCAGCGAAAGAAATAATAGCATAAAGATTTCTTGAAATACCTGATGTAGCTTTTTGTGCAGCACTGCTGGTCTGTCTTAGTAAAGCCCTAGCTTTCCTCAAAATTTCTTCTGGATCTGAAACCCATGTTGTTGGTGTCCCCTTTGGGTTTGCTCTGGTACTTGGTCTTCTTGAAGCCACCTTATATAAATGGAGTCACTAGATAGATGATTACAACCATAATAATTTCCAAGCATTGTCTATCATCAAAGCATGGATCTATGTCGTATCCCAGGGAAGCTGAGCTTCAATCTCCTCTCCCCGGCAATGGCGCCACTTTGTTATCACTCCAGGAAACTCATCTAGGTTGTAGCTTGAGGATGCCTGGTAACTTAAAAAAATTTATGGTTTTCTGATATGGATCAAGTTAGGTGACCTGCATAACCTCCCACTCTCAATACATGCATGAAGCTCACTCAATTACAAGGCTTTTAGATACAACTTATTCAGTAGTTTAACAAAAAGGTGCAGGGATGGAGAACTCATCAAGCTGGCAGACTTACATACAAAAAAAATGCATATAAATGGCTAAATCCAAACAAGGATGGTACTTATAAATCAAATCACATTAACTCACCAATAGGATGACAGCTATTAGCTATTAATCAACTTGAAAATCACCTAAATGCAGATTTAGGCATAAGCACAGCAAAGATAAATATGATGGCTGAACAAATCATAAAAAAAGAGCTTATATTTAGAATAAAAAAGATGAGACGCTTGATAATTGAATAGACTAGCAAATCCCCGAAATCGAACCCTTATTATAAAATCAATCATGGGCTTTATAGCCTTCTACAAAAATGACAGATCCTGAAAATCCGATCTGTTTACACCAAAAATACTTGAAAGTGATAGTTTTTTCAGATTAGGGCTTCAAACCCTTGCTAACTATTTTTCTATCTATTGTGAAGATCTAGTTCACTTATCAAAATTTTAATAACTGAAGTGGTTGTTGATAATCACCACTGTTGGTTCAGTGTAAAATTGCCGCCAACAGCCAGTGTTTCGACGGTTTACTGAAGTGGCCTTTCTTGCTTAAATCACCGGATGTTTCTACCTTGTCATCGATCAAACACTTTAACCTCTAACCCATCGGCACCTCGGGCCTAACTGTCATCGCAGTGTCAGCGTCTTAAATCCCTAGCGTTGCGACGGTTTCTTCATCAGCGCTTTCCATCACTACCTTGTCAGCGATCGGAAGTTGAAACAACTAATGCATTAGAACCTCAAAGAAGAATGTTGCCGAAGTGTCAGAGGTTCCAACAACTAATTTTTTCAACATTGGCGATCGGAAGCTCTGTATTCTAGCTCGTCGGCACCTTACACCGAAATGTTGTTGTTGTTTCGAAGGTGAAGCGAACAAATTTTATCGCTGTCAGAAGTCTTTTGAAGAAGGAATCAAAGCTTTAGTTCTCTGTGCCACCAACACTGTGGAGGAGCTAGTTTTAAATTTGTCGATCTATAGTTCTTAGTTCTCCCAATAGCCAATGATTTCCTATTGTCGCGCTATTAGAATGACTATTGATTGATCGGAGGCCTTGTCTATTTGCCTTCCGTTGTTTTGGCTCCTTAGTGGACTAACTCGTCGATCCATAGCCCTTGGTTCTTCTGATCGCCGATGAGTTTCTATTGATTGATCGGAAGCCTTAGTCAATCTGCCTCCCATCGTTGCAGCTCCCTAGTGGACTATTGTGCCGACGATTAGTGTTTTCAAGTTTTGACACGTAGTCTTTAGTTTTTTCGATCGCTGATGATTTTTCGCAGTGGCGGCACCGCAGTGAACTAAAACTCTGAAATGTCGATGTAATAAAGGACTACACCTCTGATCACTGTTTAAAAAATGTTTCAATGGAAGTAAAAAGTTTAGCAATACTCCTAACCACCGAAGGGGTTTTCCACATGTTGTTTATCTTCCATATTTCGGTGGCTAATGAGATGTTCTGATCCTCTCCCAAGCCACCGAAAGCTACGACTTGTGAAATTTTATCAACAACAGAGGATTTTGAACTATTAGTGACATTCATATCCCTTGTTGCGTGAATTAAATTCTTCATACGAAAATAAATTTATTTTGGGAGATAACAGGATCAGTTGTGACAAGTTAGTCCATGGTCACCCTTTGTCTTTCTTCCATGGTAGGAGGAAATTCAGGTGGTAAACTCTGCAATCTGTGAGATAGCCTCATAGGTGGTTCATCCAGAATGATGGCTAAACACTCTTAATATAACGGTATTCTAGTCAAACAAATCACACACAAACAATTATACGCAATCTTAGGTCATAAGAAAAATTAAGTGATAAGAGGGGCTAAAAAAGTCGGAACTTCACCAGGAGTGTCAAGTTGTCACAACTCGCAATATACCGCAGGGTCCAATAGTAAAACACAACAAGGAGGATTTGTACTGTACCCTTTCCTAAATACCCGACTACCTGGATGGAACGTGTATACTAGCTCCCCGAGTGTTCTTCTCTATGTATTACTTCAACAAAATGAAAAAAATGATTTGCTCAATCGGTATCGGTTCCTAGAAGGGTCTCCCGATATACACAAGGTATGTGGGAGTTCAAATCGATGTTAGTTTTTTCTAATGCACAACCATTCGAAAGGGCCCTTACGATATACTATCAAGTACGTGAAGAATTTTTTGATATACCTAGAGGGTACGTGAAATATTGTTCGATATACATATTTGTACATGGAAGAACCGTGCGATCCTTGGGATGTAGTGCAGGGAAAGAACGAAAAATCCTATGTTTATAGACATCAAAACATGTCTTCTAACCTATCACTCAAATTACTAAGAATTTTAACCTAAGCTACCGTTCAATTTTATCTTGAAGGAAGGAATTGGAATGTGAAGTAACTCAAATATTAAATCATCTAAATGCAATGCAATTTTATTTTTTATGGATCCTAACTAAATAAAGGGAGAGATTATTCATTTCAAACAATGAATGAAAATACAATGCGATTCAAACAACTCGTTCCTCAAACTTCAAATTATTTTAGACAAGCAAAACCTCTAATGCTAATACTTAAAAGCTCTCTAATATAAAAAGGAAAAGGCTCTTTATTTCCTAAATTCCTATGCTCTTCTTAATCAAACTTAAAAAATAGAGAAAACTTCTAATCATCTAATTGAATCAAAAGCAAGCATTCAAACTTTTTCTTTTGTTTTTTATGTAATTTCGTACAAAGGAATGAAAAAATCACACTAAAAAATTGCAAGAAACCATACTATTTTTCCTTTCTACATATCTATAAAGAGCTTTAAATAGATCAATCACAAAAACCATAAACCCAAGACCAAATTTCCACACAAAATTATTCGATTTCAGAGCTTTCACTAAGACAAATTTTCAAGATGTGAACTTAAAAAGTACATTCAGGCTAAACACACACTATCAGACCTGTTAATGAGTAGAAAAGAAGACCAACAAAACCCAAACAAAAACAAAAATTTCAAAATAAATACCCTATAGTTGGAGATGGCCTACCTCGATGCACTCTGTAGAGTGGAACCAGGGTGTCATCTTCTAACCGATGCTTTTTTATTCCTTATGAAAAACTTCAGTGGCACTTCTTGACTCTAGTAAGAAGGTGTCAGTGCCGCTCCTTGACAGTATGCAAAAGGCTTCAGGAACAATCTAACGCTCTGTCAAATAAACCTGTTATACCAAAATCCTATCACCATCATGTGATAAGACATTTGACATACCTATTTGCCCTGAATCCCAGCTTCTGGAGTGGAAACTAATGGGTTTTCATCAATCTTGTTGGAGTAGGGTCCCACAGCTACAGAAGAAGCTGCTATTTTTGCGGATAGATAGTTTTAGCGGAGATATAAGAGGTAAAGCTACGACGCTGTAGCATGTTTCTAGCTACAGATCAGAGCTGGAAACCGTGACTGTTGGGACAAAGAAGTCAAGGAAGATGACAGTACCTAAGTGGCCGAGAAGAGAGAGCTCACCCACTGCATTGAAGGCAGCGGCGGAGACAAGAGGGTTCAACTACCCTCATAAAGGAAAAAGAGCAACGAGGCCGAGGTATTGAAGACGAAGGACAGAGATAGGAAGTAGGGCCGGTACCCATGGTCAGCGCTGGGAAGCATGGAAGACTACAGAGGAGCTGTGGTGAAGAGAAGCAGTGCATAGTACTCATGATCAATGACAGGAAGCATGGAAGACTGCAAAGAGCTGTGGTGTGATAGAAAGTGGCTACTCCAAGTACAGTTATGCCGACTGTCACTAGTTAGGGTTTTGGGTTACTGTTGGGACAGGCCCACAGTTTTGTAATGGCGAGACCTTCGGGCCGCCTATAAAGGCATATATTTTGCATTGTAAAAGGTTAGACAATAGAATATTGGTTGGCAATTTAGGAATTTTTGAGCATCTTAAGCCATCCAGCTAGTAAAGCTAGCCAGACCATTATTGTAAAGGTCCAGACACTTAGTCTATCTGAGAGTCATTGAGTCTGTATGTAACAATCCGCAGGGATTGACAGAGAGGGAAGAGTATATTGTAAGAGAGGAAATATAGAGATAGAAAAGATATCTAAGAGAGAAGGGCTCCAGGCTGTGTGCGGAGTTACCCTGAAGATCTCGAGCTGCATATGCGGTGCAGCAGAACTGTGTTTACCTTCCCTGAGTTATAATAGAGAAACACAGTTCTGTGGACGTAGCTTTCATCCTGGGAGTGAACCACGTAAAACCTGCATGTTATGTGATGAATGCATGTGATTGTATTTGTTTACTGTTATCTGTATTTTGCACATGAACTTTTTTTACAGTAGATGTATGTATGTGTTATTCAGTTCCAACATTATAGAAGGATAAACACAAGTTGAAGTCTTCGGTATTTTATAGAAGAGCTTGTTTATGTTCTGTTCGAGACAGTTAGTAGTCGCAGTGTTGAAAATCTTTGTATGTTGAGTCCTGTAAGTCGGACACAAGTAACGCTAAGTGCGCTGAGACGCCGCGGTAGGATATCGCAGGGAGGCGATATCGCACCGACAGAGAAGCTGTGGTGTGTGAGACCGCAGGTTGAGGGTCTAGCATAGGAGGAAGTTACGTGTTGCCCCGAGTGCGGCAATTTGATAAGGCTAGATTCATTGCGAGTAGAGGAGACTGCGCGACACAGTAAGAGAGATCTCGTGGCTAGAAGAGCTGCGAGTTGCAAGTAGGATGCCGCAAAACCTGGTCCAAGACACTTGAGCCTTTGGCCAACCCATTAGAGTCACTTCGGGTGAGACTTCAGGCCGCTCTGCGGTCTGTTGCCGAAAGGGCCAGTGAACTAGGGGTGTTGTTGGTTAATTATAGTAAACCCAGGTCTTCCCAGAGCAACCAACAAATGGTTCAGTTGCCAGTTTTGAACAAACTTAGCACTGATGTTCTGGTGGCGTCCTAATAGAGAAGAGTTCCACTAGTGGCTTATGGCGAACGAGAAAGCATTTGCTGAACGTGAGAACAAGAGCCCGAGGCTTAGTACAGAAGCCTGGTTACAAAAACATATCTATACAGATATACACATGATATTTTTTGCGACCTATGGAAATGAGCTTTACGACTGGTTATCAAAGCTGACTGATATGAGCATATTCAAGAAGAAAAGAAACATTGTCTGGACACTGGAGCTGATTCAGACCGTGAAGAACCTTGATAATCCTATCACGAGAGTAGTGGACTTCTGGCTTGCGAGTGTGCTAGAAGGCTTCGTCACAGAGTTTGCAGTCGAACAAAGAAAAAGCTTCAGCGAGGCAGAGCGGTACTTCTTCAAAGGCTATCGTGGTAAGTACCTAAAATCTTTAAACTTGTCCATTAAGATGTTATTACATGAAAAAGGAACAATGGATCTAGTTTGAGATGAATAAGTAAAGATAGTGATGTCACAAGACTTTGAAAGTGATTTTGATGACATTGGCCGAACACGTAGTGGAAAGAAATACAAAGTATATTTCAGCTCTCCCATATTTGGAAGCAGTTCAGATAATACTAGAGAATAGAATCACAGTACCACAGAAAGAACAGAGGGGGGTATCCCTTACCACCCTTATACCCCACAGAAATAGACCAGGACTCAGAACAATCCCGTAGGAACTCCATCCACTAGCTCGCAGACAATACATACTACCGCTACATCACCTCCACCTTCACCGCTGAGTGGTAGTAACGCAGCCAATCCACATCCACCACGTAGAAACAGACTGGGGGATGATATGAAACTACCTACCTTTAAAGGTACAGGAGCAGAAGACCCAGAACAGCATTGGTTTCTCTGTGAAGCCATGTGGACTATTAAAGGAATCCAAGATGATAACATTAAACTCGTACAGTTGGTTACCACACTGAGAGAATGAGCTTTAACATGGTACATGAAGTATGTCGCCACACCTAGAACACTTGTCTAGGTCAGGACTGCTATGATTAAAGAGTTTAAGAAACCTAAGTCTGAGTCACAGTGTATCACAGAGCTCAAGGACATTAAACAGTTACCTACATAGTCAGTATGGGACTTTGACCAGAAATTCAAAGCCCTTATCAACCAAGTCAGCTTTGAGTTTGTGCCGGAGCAGCATAAGAAATGGTTTATTGCAGCGCTGCTACCTCACACCAGAGTGCCACTGATGCAGTAGAAACTCACTACGCAGTATGATGCGTTGGAGATGGCGATGAAACTAGAGGCTTCACCTCTAGCGGGTACCAGCATAGGCATGACAACGCTACAAAACCAGTTGGCCAATCTCACGTTATAGTTGCATGAGCTTAAGAAAGGGAAAGAGGTCATACAAGACATATGGTGCATAAGATGTAAAGCATAAGGCCATACTAAAGACGATTGTCCAGTATTTGTAGAATATATAGCAAGTGGGGCTCCTAACCCCTTACCACAGACCCACGGGTCATGGTGTGAAATATGCAAAACAAGAGGACACCCACCTCAGCAATGCCCTCTACTTCAGAAGTACGTACAGACACCTAAGAACTTATACTGCATCTTCTGTAAGTCTGTAGGCCATGATGAACACGACTGTCGAGCCTATGATCTTATGTTAGACAGAAAACATGGCGTGTATAGAGTTCAAATAGAGACACAGGGTCCCGCAGCAGGACCATAGCATGATCCGACTCATGGAGGCCGCGGAGGAGGATTCAGAGGATGAGGCCATGGAGAAGGCTTTGGCCGTGGAGAAGGATTTGGTCGTGGCCATGGACGAGTCACTTGTTACAACTGTGGAGTTGTAGGACATTATGCTAGGGACTGTCAAAGCTACACCACCACATGTAGCTATTGCAAATCTTATGATCATACTATAGAAGAATGTCCTACCTTGATAGCTAAGATCATAGAACCTAAGCCGGCAGTACACCAGAACATTCAACTCATTGCTACTGAGCAGGTAGAACCAGAACCAAGAGTCAACATTGTGACTTGTAGCGGTGTTTCCACCAGTGGGACATCACAGGATATTGAAAAGAACACGGGCCAGGAGTGGGTGCGCAGAGCTCCTAACAAAGCAACACCACTTGACCTACAGAAGAATAAATAGACATTTCAGGAAGCCAAGACTTTATTTGATGACCCTATGCAATCAGGATCACAGGTACCTCCGTAGAGGGGCGTACCATAGCAAGCACCTTGTGGCGATAGCCCTGTACAGATATCGCAGGCTACCACATCAGGAAGATGCGACGAGGATGAATCGACAGGAAGTGTACAATCCTTCCTGTGCAGTTGTTTAAAACTCGTAAGAAATGAACAAGTTATCGAATAACTGCAGTGCATCATAGATCAGTGTCAGCCATCTTCTTTCGTGATCAGTGCACAGTGCGTTGTTCATAGTATTAGGGGATATGCAAGAACAAGAAGAGAGATGAAGCTCACAGCACAAGTTAGAGAATTTGAAATGGATGAGGTAGTCCTAGATCTAGGATCAGAGGTAAATGTTCTGACTAAGCAGACATGGGAGCAGATGGGTAGCCCTAAGTTAGTCAGATCGCCTATCCATTTGAGATTAGCTAATCAGCAGTGAGTATCACCACTGGGCCGATTACTGCAGGTACCAATTGACATTGACAGAGTCCGTAGCTCTGCGGAATTTGAAGTTATAGAAATCATTGGTGATAGTCGACCATATCCATCATTTCTAGGCATTGATTGGGCGATCGGTAACATGGCCATTATTGACTTAAAGAGGAGACAAATGACCTTCGAAGACACGCAAATCCGAGTCATCACACCGCTGGATCCTCTTCAGGGTCCAAGATACATTGAACCTATCCGAGCAGAGGAAGAGGCACGCAACATGGAGAGTCTCTATCAGATGACTGTGAACCTGAGCGACTACATCAATCCAACCATAGAAGGAAACATTAGTTGGCGATGCGACAGCTCATGCGCATCGGATTCAGATGTTGGTCTAGAGAACTGGAAAAAAAGACTTTACGAAATCTCAGTGCGAAAATGTACGTACATGACTAAGTCACTGCGATGGATTGGGGCAGAGATCAGCGAGATTCCATCATTTCAGGGTCTAACAGACATCCAGGACTTTCTCACACAGTTCAAACAACAAATTCCTCACGAGCAGAGGATCGCAGCTATGGACCTTGCAGTATGAGCTACACCTGCAAGATGGTCGTATGCGCATAAAGAGAATATCGCATCATGGGACGATCTTAAAAGATTGATGGCGATTCAATTCTCTACCGACAGAGAGTATGTCCAGCAGAAATACACAGGAGAAAGTGAACCTAGGACACATATTCAAGCATGCGAATAGAATTGGTCGGACATTCCTGAGGATGAATGGGTTCACCGATTCATTCATACTTTGGACACAGTTCCAAGGAACTGGTACACAGAGACTGAATTGTGCAAGGGAACGACTACATGGTTGCTTATGATAGACATATTCCTACTCACCTTCGCTTTTGAATCTGAGTATCCTAGTGTTGATCAGGCCTTGGATGTAATAAAGAATAAGATATTTGAGGATTGTACCCTATCAGTACATACTCAACCTGAGTGGGCCATCCAGTTAGCAAATGCGCTTGAGTGCTATAATTTTGAAGCAGACCCAGAAGATGCGGACGAAGATTCTCGCAACATCAACATTCCGGAGTCAGAAGGGACTCGTGATGTTGATGGACCGAAGCTAGAAATGCCAGCAATCACAGAGCCCATCAAGACTAAAAAGATCAATATTGGCATAGATGCAGAACCAAAGTTTTCCTTTATTGGAGACTACTGGGACGATAAAACAGTTGGACGGATTGCAAACTTGCTACATGAATATCAAGACCTATTTCCCACCAAGTTCACAGAGATGAAGGGAATAGTTGGTGACCTAGGAGTAATGAGGATACCATTGAAGGAGGATGCCAGACCAGTCAAGCAGCATCCTTACAGATTAAATCCATGCTATAAAGAAAAATTTAAGGACGAGATCGACAAGATGCTAGCAGCAGGCATCATTGAGCATGTAGAAGAAAGCGAATGGGTTAACCCCATGGTAGTACAAGAAAAGAAAACCAAAGGAGATATCAGGATCTGTGTCGACCTGTGTAAGCTCAATGACGCATTTCTTCATGACCCATTTCTGACACCATTCACAGATGAAGTGCTCGACAATGTGGGAGGACGGGAGGTCTACTCCTTCACCGATGGATTTTCAGGCTACCATCAGATCAGAATCCATCCAGAAGATCGATCTAAGACCACCTTTGCAATAGAATGGGGCTCATTCCAGTATATGGTAATTCCCTTTGGTCTTAAGAATGCACCAGCTATCTTTTCTAGAGTAGTAGTTGCTATATTTAAAGAATACATCCATAAATTCCTAGAAGTTTATTTTGATGACTGGACTGTATTTGGATTAATTGATAAGCACATAGGAGATCTAATACTGATGTTAGAGAAATGTAGGCAGTACTAGATTTCTCTAAACTTGAAAAAATGTATATTCTGTGCGCCATTTGGTATTTTGTTGGGTCACATTGTTTGCAGGCAAGGCTTGATGGTAGATCCCACAAAGATTTCCATCATTGTCAACCTTCCAGCACCCAACTCAGTTAAACAACTGAGAACGGTACTTGGTCACACCGGGTACTATAGAAAATTTATCAAGGGATACGCAAAGATTACAGCACCGATGGAAAAACTGTTAAAGAAAGATGTAAAATTCCTATGGAATGAGGAATGCCAGCAGAGTCTAGACACACTTAAAGAGAAGATGGTTACAGCGCCCATCTTAGTATTTCTAGACTGGACTAAACCGTTTCATGTACATGTGGATGCATCTGGCATCGCACTAGGAATTGTTTTAACGCAACCAGGAGAAGGAGGTATCGATCATCCTATCACATACTCCAGTAGAAAGCTATCAACGGCAGAAAAGAACTACACCACTATAGAAAGAGAAGCCTTAGCTATGGTGTACACTCTACAGAAGTTCAGGCACTACCTATTGGGTGCCCCGTTTAAGATGTTTACTCACCATTCCTCATTGAAGCATCTGGTCAATAAGCCAGTGTTAGGGGGAAGAATCTGCAAATGGTTACTGTTGTTTCAGGAGTATGATTTTGAAATCATTGTGAAACTAGAAAAGTTGAACACCGGATCTGACCATCTGTCTTGGATAGATTCAGGAGAAGAGCCCAGTAACCTAGAGGACAATTTTCCAGATGTGCAGTTGTTTTCTATTCAGATCGCAGATGACTACTATGCTGACATCATTCAGTTCCTCACTACAGGTTTGGCACCTGTGGAGTTTACAAAGCAGCAAAAGAAACAGTTGGTTGTTAACGCAGCAGACTTCACTCTGATCGTAGGACAGTTATACAAGTTAGGTCCAAATGAAGTCCTGCAAAGATGTGTGATGCCGCATGAAAAAGAGGCTATTATCAGAGAGGCACACTCAGGCACCGCAGGAGGCCATTTGGCAGGAAAGCCGACTGCGCAGAAAATCCTAGCCGCAGGATTATGGTGGCCTACTTTGCACAAAGACACTAAGGACTTTTGCAAATGCTGAGATATCTGCCAGAGGGTAGGAAAACCTTCACGACGCGATGAAATTCCGCTGCGACCAGAGATTACGCTGCACGCTTTTGACAAGTGGGCTATAGACTTTGTGGGTCCTATCAACCCACCAGGAAAACGAACTGGTGTGAGATATATCATCACTGGAATAGAGTACCTCACCAAGTGGGCAGAGGCCAAAGCAGTAAGAAATTGTGATGCTGCTACAGCCGCACAGTTCCTTTTTGAAAACATCATCAGTAGGTTTGGATGCCCAGTAATTTTGACGAGTGATCAAGGCACACATTTCTTGAATCGCACCATTGAGGCTTTGACAGAATAATTCCAGATAGAGAACTATAATAGCACTCCCTACCACCCTCAAGCTAATGGTACAGTGGAGGCCTTTAACAAGATTTTAGAAAATGCTCTTACGAAGATCTGCAATAGTCAAAGAAATGATTGGGATCTAAGGGTTAATGTTGTATTATGGGCTTACAGAACTACATGCAAGAAGCTTACAGGACACACACCTTTTAGCTTGGTGTATGGATAGGAGGATGTTATGCCTATGGAGTACATTCTTCCCGGTTTAAGAATTGCTCAGATCACTGGGATGGCTAATACAGACACGATGAATGAAAGGCTAGCACAGTTGCTTTCCTTAGAGGAAGACAGATTCATCACATGCTTTCATCAGAAAGTGCAGAAGGCACAAGAAAAAGCTTGGCATGACAGACACATTAAGAGTAAGACTTTCTAGATCAAAGACCTAGTACTCCTCTATGATAGTAAATTCATTAAGTTTCCAAGGAAGTTCAAGACGCATTGTCTAGGTCCATATCAGATACAGCTAATTACAGAGGGAGGTGTCGTTCAGCTCAGTAAACTGAATGGGGAGCTTCTTCCCACATTGATTAATGGTAGCAGGCTTAAGATCTATAGTGATAGCCACTCCACCTCTCAGCCCTAGCTTAGATAGCTTGAAAGGGGTGCAGATGTCCAGTGTAGTTGAAAGGAGGCATCGTACCGGGAACCAGTCTACACCGGAAGGTATTCTAAGTATCAGGAATCGCATAAGGACGGTTCATTTTTAAAAAAAATGCGCATAAGTTTGTTTTGAGCAGATGATGCGGTGTGGCATCGCAGCAATGCGATGTTCCTTCGTGGCACATATCCAATTTTGCAACCGACAGAGGGCCAGTCAAGTCTCCTTCTGACAGGCAGTTAATGAAGAAATGACCGGTATACCTTACTGTAGATTTGGCAGCAGTATAATTAAGTTTCTAGATTTGGCAAATCTTCGACGAGACCGACGCCTGTACACACACGCTTCAAGGGAAATTTGATCAAATTTCAGCATTTATTGAGGATCGGCATGGCGGGTATGGTATCATCCAGGCAATTATTATGACCGACGGGATCAGCCTAGATGACTGTTGCGTCTGGGATTATCACCTTTGGCATAAAGGCAGAAATTATTTGTTCGGGAGGGTTACATTTGCAAAGAGCCGAGAGATATAGAGAGCATTGATAAGTTTTCCCTGTACAGAGCTAATTTCGTTACAGAGTGTTGTGATTTCCAGATCTTGAAGCCATTTCCTATCCAGGATATTCGACCAAGTGGGTTCTGTCGGAGGAAGAACCTATAGAATCCATTTTGAGAAGGTTTGAGCATGGTGGCCTTCTAGCCGCTATGACGATGCCACCTAAGGGTGTCCAGCCAAGTTCATCACAGACCAGACAGCCGCCACAGACAAGGAGCCAGTCTCAAGTAATAGAAGAATCTGGTTCAGAGCCATAGGAAGAAGTTCATAACGCCGCAGACTACATTATGCCACGAGTTGACGGCGCACCAGAAGTAAAAATTCCCAAGAGTGGTAAGTTTCCTGTTCCCATACCATAGATTGATTCTCAAGTAAAGGAAGATGGAGACCTATTAGGATATGCAGTTGTTGCTAAATTCATAGATTATAACCTGGGTGATGGTAATACATATCCCCAGTTCCAACCAGATCAGTACCTTACAATTCAGAAGAACCCAAGAACAGGTGCAGATGAATATGTTCCCATGGAACATGTCCAGATTCTTGAGCACTCAGGCCTGCTCAATATGTTGAGGCTACCACATTTTGGACGCAGCGCAGAGGTTAATGCCGTGGTGCGCATCCTACTTTCTTATGTACATGGAGGTTACCTTTGGCTTGGTAACAAGGTCGACCTAAACATCGACCTCATACACTGCATCACTGGGCTGTCTAAGACTGGTCAAGACCCGAAGATAGATATAACAGGAAATACCAAGGACCCCAAGCTATCACCAGCCCTAGTTTCCAAGTACCAACTACAGAGGGGAGGTCGAGCTTACAACATTGCAAGCCTATCAGACAATACACTCAGATTTACAACTAGTATGCTTGCAGGCAGACTATTAACCAAGGTTTGGCCAAAGGAAGTTACAGGGTTGGTAATTAAATTGGCCATACAATTTGTAGAGGGAGAACAGTTCAACTGGTCTTTATTTTTGTTAAATGTGTTTCAGGAAGATTGTTTAGCAGCTCAGGATGAGGGAATCCATCCTTTCCATTTTTCATGGTTGATCATACTCTGTGCATTCGTCGGGTGGAAGGAGCCGTCCTACACCCAATTTAGGCAGCTAGCAGGTGGCTAACCAAGAGGGGTGTGCTATACAAATTTATGGGAGACTAGCAACCCATAAAAGAAAAGGCTCAATGCGATAGTATTCTACAAATACTATGCGCTGCTGAGGAAAGTCGTCCAAGAAACACCATGGTTCAGTAAGGAGGTTGTAGATACATATGATGATCGGCTTAATTTTATGGTGGATCGCCATAGAATCTAGCTAAGGCCAAAAAGGACAAAAAGGGATGATTGGGCTCCTGGCTGGTACCGGATGACAGCGCAGGATATTGAAGGTGTCATCAAGGACTTTGATGACCAATGGAAGCAAGAGTTCAAAGATACCACACCCCTACAATCAGATACCGCACAGAAGAACCCATTAGACAAGGGCAAAGACAGAGTAGAGACCCAGAAACAAGATGCAGAAGACACACTATTGGAGGAACCCAAGAAGAAAAAACAAAAGGTTACAAACCAAATTGTGGAGCTTAAGCTGACAGCTGATGACTATCAGCAAATCGCAGTAAGAATAAAGGACAGCATGACCGACACATTTCAGGCGATGCAGGCATCGCAGGGCAAGCTGCAGGGAGCGATAGAACAGCAGCTTGGTGAGTTGAAAACAATAACTGAAAAGACTGCTATAATCCACACTCAGTTGAACAAGGCGCCCACAGGAGAGAGTTCAATGCAATCGGTTTCCCGTGAGGAAATCTTACCAAAGGATCACCTCAATACAGTCTTGATACCACCAGGGAGCATCCGATTCCCTGTGTCAGCAAAGGACGCGCCGCTACATATTAGGCATCCTGTCGAGGTTAACCTCGCAGAGTTTAACATTGATCAATTACAAATGATCCAGTAGTAGCTAAGTGCAGAACTCAGAGGGAGAGAGCTAGCGACATATAAACAGAACGCGCAGCTGAAACAACAGAATGCCTCACTAGCCACCAGCTTTCAGAAAAAGGTAGACATGTTGAGAACATATGAAGAAAGAGAGTAGGATCTCTCTCAAGTCTTACAGACCATCGCACTGGAGTTGCCCCAATGCAACATTGAGTTCGCCTTGCCTCTCCCGCAGAAGATAATAAAAGTGGTAGACAGAGTAAAGGATCTGGAGGAAATAGTAGTCAGGATGGAAGAAACAGTGGCCAAGATGAGAGAAGACCATGAAGCACAGATCACTGAGCTAGAGGCTCGAGCACCAGGTACCCCTCCGGCAGATAAGGAAGCAAGAGTGGAGGCCTTTCGACTCACTTCCGTGCAAATGAAATCTTGCATAGATGATGCACTGACAGTGCTAACTGAGGCGACGAACACCTGGTCAGACTTGGATCAGCCGCCTGAGAAAGTAGAAATCCAACAAAGTATTCAGTAGATAGAGAATACTGCGGCAGCAATGAAAGAATAAATTAAGAGCTTAGTAGCTCTTCAGAAGATGAGAAAGACAATGGAGATGAACCGCTTACAGCAGGGAGCGCAGCGGTTGCAAGCATAGGAAATACAAATCAATGATCTACTTCAACCGTACCAGGAAAAAATCATGGAGTTAGTTGATACGGTTGAGAAAAAAGTTAAGGAGTTCACAGCAACCAAAAATGATATCGATGCAATATAGGACTCTAGTATTAGTCAAGCTTTGCTTGACTCGGCATGAGAGCATGTCAAGGTGATGCAGAACGAAGTCGCAGGACTTCGGGACAAGTTGCAACGGACTTCGCAGGAATCCAAAGAGAAGCTAAAGCAGGAGAAGCCCGCCAGTAGTGGCTCGGGGATGAGCCACAAGTAAGTGTTAGGGGAATGTTGGAGTAGGGTCCCGCAGCTACAGAAGAAGCTGCTATTTTGGTGGATAGACAGTTTTAGCGGAGATATAAGAGGTAAAGCTACGATGCTGTAGCATGTTTCTAGCTACAGATCAAATCCGGAAACCGTGACTGTTGGGACAAAGAAGTCAAGGAAGACGACAGTTCTGATCGGTCGAGAAGAGAGAGCTCACCCACTGCATTGAAGGCAGCGACGGAGACAAGAGGGTTCATCTACCCTCATAAAGGAAAAGGAGAAATGAGGCCAAGGTATTGAAGACAAAGGATAGAGATAAGAAGTAGTGTCGGTACCCATGGTCAGCGCTGGGAAGCATGGAAGACTACAGAGGAGCTATGGTGAAGAGAAGCGATGCATAGTACCCATGATCAGTGCCAGGAAGCATGGAAGACTGCAGAGAGCTATGGTGTGATGGAAAGCGGCTACTCCAAATACAGTTATGCCGACTATCACTAGTTAGGGTTTTGGGTTACTGTTGGGACAGGCCCACAGTGTTGTAATGGCGAGACCTTCGGGCCGCCTATAAAGGGATATATTTTGTATTGTAAAAGGTTAGACAATAGAAGATTGGTTGGCAATTTAGGCATTTTTGAGCATATTAATCCATCCAGCCAGTAAATCTAGCCAGACCATTATTGTAAAGATCCAGACACTTAGTCTGTCTGAGAGTCATTGAGTCTGTATGTAACAATCCGTAGGGATTGACAGAGAGGGAAGAGTATATTGTAAGAGAGGCAATATAGAGATAGAAAAGATATCTAAGAGAGAAGGGCTCCAGGCTGTGTCCATAGTTAACCTGAAGATATCAAGCTGCATATGCGGTGCAGTAGAACTGTGTTTACCTTCCCTGAGTTATAATAGAGAAATGCAGTTCTGTGGACGTAGCTTCCATCCTGGGAGTGAACCACGTAAAACCTGCATGTTATGTGATGAATGCATGTGATTGTATTTGTTTACTGTTATCCGTATTTTGCACATGAACTTTGTTTACAGTAGATGTATGTATGTGTTATTCAGTTCCAGCATTATAGAAGGATAAACACAAGTTGAAGTCTTAGGTATTTTATAGAAGAGCTTGTTTATGTTCTGTTCGAGACAGTTAGTAGTCGCAGTGTTGAACAGCTTTGTATGTTGAGTCCTGTAAGTCGGACACAAGTAACGCTAAGTGCGCTGATATGCCACGGTAGGATATCGCAGGGAGGCGATATCGTACCGACAGAGAAGCTGTGGTGCGTGAGACCGCAGGTTGAGGGTCTAGCGTAGGAGGAAGTTACGTGTTTCCTGGAGTGCGGCGATGCGATAAGGCTAGAGTCATTGTGAGTAGAGGAGACTGTGCGACATAGTAAGAGAGATCCCGCAGCTAGAAGAGTTGTGAGTTGCAAGTAGGATGCCGCAGAACCTGGTCCAAGACACTTGAGTCTTTGGCCAACCCATTAGAGTCACTTCAGGTGAGACTTCAGGCTGCTCTGCGGTCTATCACCGAAAGGGCCAGTGAACTAGGGGTGTTGTTGGTTAATTATAGTAAACCCGGGTCTGCCCATAGCGACCAACAAATCTTTCATGAAAATTCCCAGCACTGCGCTTGTCCCTTTATCGAGGAGCGGTACCCATGTTTGCACCGCCCATTCTCTGTTGTCCACGAGTAGTGCCACCGCTTATTGCCCTTGGTCCATAAGTAGTTATTACCAGAACCGCTCTATCATTGAAGGAGAAACATGGTACCCTAGGTAAAAAGGGAAAAATAGAAGTTTCTCGAGGCTTCTAGATGATGAGCCTCGTGTCCCCTCTTATCCCTATCATTGTGGGTTAGTTGAACTTGAGATCCCTCATCCTAGGATCTTAGAGGCCACCTCACCCACTAATCTCTCAACCTACTCTATCCATTAAATCCCTATAAATATGAGCTCTTAGCCATGGTTGAAAAGATAACACTTGAGGTATTGTTATGTTGTTGGATTGATCGCTTGGCCCAAGACCATTTGGGGAGAACATAGAGAGCTAGAGTCGTAGCTTTTGGGGATGAGAATGTTTGGTTTCATGGAGATGCATGTCAACACTAAGGCTTGGTTGTAAACTTCTTCATATTTCTTTAATGCAAGTTTATTTATGTCCCACATATGTTGTTGTTGTTTGATTTCGCATATATGTTTCTAGATTCCTTAGTCACTGGCATAGATTAGTAGATCATATTCTGGTTGCTTTGATCTGTTTCGTGTTGAGCTCATTGCAGGTACGCAGGTATACTATCAAAGCCTTGTATTCCAGATATCTATAGCATCTAGGGAGAGTCTTCAACCTCTGTCCTCCATTTGTTTTGGATCTGAACCATTCAGACCAGTGGAACACCTTGTTGTCCGCGGGAGGTGAAATATTCCAGCTAACAAATATGGCGACTCCATTTTCTTTAACTCTCTTCAGTCAGATATAATTTCTAACTTGTTTCATTTGGGTTTGAAATTGCCAGATCTATTCAAATCTGATTCATTTTGGTCTTTTATGCTCTGTTTCCATACTCAATTCAACAGTATTTGCCTTGATCTAGTCTTTTCTAACTTGATCCATCGTTCTTTTTTTTTGTTTTGGTCATCTACAGGAAACCACGCCTATGCTGTGTATGAGGAGCAGTGCCACTGCCTGAACAAAGTGGACAGTAACCAGTGCCACCGCCTGTAACCTGTTTCCTAAAAGCGGTGCTATCTTGGAAACGCTCTTACAACACCTATGAAGCGCAGTGCCAGGTAGGAATCATTCCAAAACCCTTTTTCCTCATTTTTCTTTGCAAAAAATTAGATTTTGATTGCTTTTAGTTCTATTATCAGTCTTGTGTCACTGAATCTAATGATTGTGGCTTGTTGATTTGATGGTTTCAGGTTGATTTGAGTGGAATTTCAAAAGTTTGTTTAAGTCTTTTTTATTGTTCATCCACTTCTATGCTTGTTGGTTGTATTTAAGAAGGATTCATCGTTTTCTGAAAAGCGTAGGGTGTTATTAAAATCTCTTTTTGTTGCATAGACTAAAAGAAGAACACTAGATTAGCTTCTAGGTTTCATTTCTTATTTGCATAGTAAACTTCTTTTTCCTTCGTTCAAAAAAGAAAATTTTTTACTGAGACTAAGACATCATCATTGAGCATTGGATTTTGGTTTTCTGATTGGCTTTACAAGATTTTGGGACCTTCATGATCTTTCATCTCTCATGCATCTAGAACTATCTCGATCAAGATAAAAAAATGGTAGTTTTAAGTTAGATTTGCTTATGTTTTGAGAAAATTGAAAAAATAGATTGCATTTGCATATAGGTGTGCTTCTTGTTTTTATTTTAGGAAAAGAGATTCTTACCCTTCTCATTTGCTTCCAGAAAGAAGAAATTAGTTTGGAAAATTGTTTGCTTGTCTTCGTTTTGATGTTCATGACTGTTGTTTGGAAGTATTTTTGGTTTTGAAACAAGAAAATGCTCTCTTCCCTCCCGTAAGTAGGCATATTGAATGGTAAAGTGAACATTTGCACAAGCATATTGCATGTTTTTACTTTTCTGTCAAAACATCATGCATTCACCTAACCGTACAAGTTAAAATTAACGGTAGTTGTAGGTTAAAATTTTACGTAGTAACTTGAGTGATAGGTTAGAGACGTGTTCGAGCGTCGTTAAGCGTAGGATCTATCATTATTTGTCAGCATTACATACTGGGACTCACGTGGTTCTTCCACGTACCGTCGGTATATCGAATGGCCTTTCACATACCCTTGAGGTATATAGAAAGGTACTTCATGTACTTGATTGTATATCGAAAGGCCCCTTGTGTACGATTATGCATTAGATAGCACTACTACCGATTCGAGCTCCCAAGTACCTTAAGTATATCGGGAGACCCCACTAGGGTACCTTATCCATCAGAGAAAATCCCTTTGGTTGTCTTGTTTGGAGCCATACACCGTAAATAGCATTCGGGGAGATTACTACGCATGTACCCTCGAGGTATATCGCAAGTGGTGCCTTCTTGACAATCTTAGTGAGAAACCTAACTTTTTGAACTCCTCCTATCATTTTAAGTCTGCTTGTTTTGACCTATAGCTTGTGTAAGGAAGTATTTTGGTGTGTTTTCTAGATTTTCAGACCCTAGGTTAGATAGGAATTGTACAAACTGGGTGAGTTAAGACAGTCCAGAAGAGTACGTGGCTTGCCACCTGATTTTATTCCTGGTTCAAGAGAAAATCTGATGGAAGTTGCCAACCAAGGAGCTTCTACCACCTCCCAAGTAGGAGATAATGTGGTAGTGGAAAGTGGAGTACCATATTCTTCACACTCGCCTCCCTTGGTCCAATAACCTTCTTGGGGAAATTCATCATTCCATTCTCCCTTGGAAGGCCATGTTGATGACACAACCCGTTCAGATTTTGGTCCCAATGCTCCTTTTTGGGAGACACCTATAGGATAGGCCATTGCCTCATTTGGCAGCCGTGTAAGATCTCCTAATGATGAAGAAGAACGCAGGCAATACCATGGTGCCATTCTCTGTGCATAGGAGATTGATAAGCATATTGATGACCTTTTAGGCTTGACACCAGTACATTCCACATCTCTTCCTGTGGGATATTGTTCATTGGTTGATTCTATAAGACCCATTGAACCGATTATAGATCGTCCATTAACAACCCACAACCCAGGTCAAATAACCACCCCTCTCACCTCTCATGTTATGTATGTTCCAAATCCTCCCATGTCTTTTGCACCTGGGGCCCAACCTTCAATTCCCATTTCATCAGTACCTTTTAATGTTGGGGGGAAACCCCCGACACGACCTACGTTATCTGACATGGGAATTGTACATAGTCAAGGGAAGACCTCTAACATAGAAACATCTACAGCTCTTGTCCCTCACACCCATACTAATGTGGTAAATCCCCCATCTAGTTCAGGTCAGACGTTGGGGGCACAACCTATAATCGTTCAGTCTTCTGGAGGTTATGCTTATCAAATAACTATAGGTAATCATCCATCTAATCCTACAGGAATGCCTTATGCTAGAATTCCATACCCTAGTAACACTTTCACACCATGGGGGAAACCCAACTGGTCTTACATGCTAGTGATGGGCGGGATACCTATACATACTGCAGGAGGTGCCAAAGGACCGCCTTATGGAGGTCCTCCCCCTGGGGGACCTAATGGTCCTGGAGGATCTGGAAACTTTCCTCCCTATGGTCCTGGTGGTCCTAGTGGTCCTGGGGGACTTGGCGGATTTCCTTGTTTTGGCTCTGGAGGGTCTAGTGGCCCTCCACCTAGTGGTTCTGAAGGCTCAGGAGGTTTACCACCTCTTGGGGGATCTGGAGGGTCTGGTGGTCTGCCTCCTAGTGGTCCTGGTGGTCCTGGTGGTCCCGGTGGTCCAAGTGGCCCTAGTGGTCCTCCTCCCAGAGGCCCTAGTGGTCCTAGCATTCCTAATTCCAGAAATCAATTCCCCATGGGTGGATGATCCAGTATTTATTCATCAAAGAAACCTGTTTATCAGTCTACTTATGGTCCTACTGGTAATTATATGCCATATAAATATTACCAGTATGTGTAGGCCAACCGATAGTTACCTTTCCTAGAAACTTTCGACTTGATTTATTTTTCCAAGTTGATTAATGATCCCATTCGACACAATCCCACATGGACTCCCATTCCATTAAGTTTACCATCGGATATTCCAAAATTCGATGGGAAGCAGGGAGATGATTCGAAGAACCACATTATGACTTTTCATTTATGGTGTTCTTCGAACTCCCTCATGGATGATTCTATTCGGTTATGAATCTTTCAGCGAACTTTGATCTGTACAACCACGAAGTGGTACATTGAACTCCCACAACATTCGTTTCTGGATTTTGGCTCGTTGGAAACCATGTTCCTTACACACTTTCAGCTCCCTATTCATTATGAAACAGGAACTGATCTTTTAACTTCTCTGCGACAGAACACCTCCACCCACATTTTCAATCATATTCATGAGTGGAGAAGGTGGAGAAGGATTATTAAGGCCCCTATTCTGGATCAGTTTCTAGCTGATTGGTTCACTAAGTCCTTGTTTCCTCCTATTGCCTGAGATGTGGCTATGGGCGGTGTTGTTACCGAGGAGAAGGCTATTATTCGGGCTCAGTACCTAGATTTGGTCTATTCCCAGTCTAGCACTCTTTATGACCTGATTCCTCAAGCTCCTCGCCCCAGCACTGACCCTGCCAAGCCACCAACAGAAGTACCTGTTGATGGGATTGTTGGTTCAATCCAATCCTCGTCAGGAGCAAAACCTTCCAAGCAAACCCAAACTACTACTCCTTCGACTCCTAATTTTTCTGGCGAGTTCAATTCTATTCAAAGTACTCAAACCTCAAGTAATAAAAAGAAAGGTAAAAATAGAAAGAAAAAAAACCTGGAAACCAACAGTAGACTCCATGATCAACCCATAATGACAACGACAAAGGGAAAAGGAAGGCTAAATATCCCTATCTGTTATGCGATGGTGACCATTTTTCTAAGGAGTGTCCCTGTCGGGACGAAATCTCCCAGTTTCTGAAGTCCAATCCCGCACCTGCAGTACTTACGGATCCTTTTCCCTCTCAACAACAAGTGGTATACCACGTGTCTAACTAGGGTAACTCTAGTTCATCAGAAGAAATTCGTATGGTGTCCTCAGATACCATCCATCTACAAAATCGAAGTCAGAATTATGATAAACCCGTAGATAAGAAAGAAGATCAATCTTCTTCAGGGAAATCTCCCTCTACTAGTTCTCTGGAATCCACGTCTACTGTCCCTTTATCTATCGAGAAGCTGCACTCTTGACATGATTTTGCGCCAACATAAGAGTACTCTTTGGAAGGCTATTTTTTATCCCAATGCCCAAGCTGCTTAATTCTATAATGTGGTTGAAGATCTCGCTCAGGCACCTTGTGCGATGTCTACCCTAGAAGTACTCCACAGTTTCCCCACACAGCGCCAGAACTTGTTGACAGCTTTAGGAGCTTTAGACCCAGATAACACTAACTTGATTCATTTCAATGTTGAGAAATATAAACCTAGATTACTGCATAAACTTGCTTTTAATATCATTATGAAAGTAGTGGGAAAGAAAGTCTTTTGACCGGTACTAGATGAAGGAGCTTTGACCTCGGTGTTATCTCTGACTTGTTGGAAAGCTCTTGGCTCTCCCGAGCTTGTCACATCACCTATGACCCTTAAAGCCTTTGATGGACGGGTTTACCAACCCCATGGTCTCATATCAGCCCTCACAGTCGAGCTAGGGGGAAAAACCATTTCCATTCAAGTAGAAGTGGTAGATGCCCCCTTAGATTACAACCTCCTTCTAGGAAGGAATTGGTTCTATGCCATGACTATTGTTGCCTCAATAGTATTTTGAACAGTCCAATTCCCGCAGCTAGGGAGAATTTTTACTATTGATCAGCTTGATTTTTGTACGCTGAATGTTACTACCTCCGCAGCCAATAACATCCCCATGTAAGGCCAGTCCCCTCCTCCTTACTAGTCGATTGGGGTAGGCATGTTGAAGGATTCATCCCTTATGGGGATTTTTCCATATACTCTTCCTAGCACAGATACCACAACAGTCCATATGATTGCCTCATTTGATTATGAGCCTAAGGGAAAAAATGTTGTTAATTCCACCTTGTTCAGCCCACACGAAGCTATGTATGACACCATTCAAACCTTTTCAGATGATCACACTGATGACCTTCATCTTGTGGCTTCGAATCCTTACCATTTACCGTACTGGTTAGAACCTTCTCTTCTAGTTCTAGACTATCTCTCCAATACTTTTCCTTCCGATGAGTTCATTATAGAGATCATGAATATGGATGAGCCCATTTGGGAAGATCGCCATTATAGATCCCTGTTCCTCCCCAACACCAATTTGGGTAGCCATGATTTCGCATCCTTGTTTCCTACTGATATTGTCAATGTTCCACAAAGTCCTATATTGTTGCAAGATAAATATTATGAAGGAAACCTTTGCAACATTACTCAGATGAACCCAATTAACATATCAGCCAAGCCTGATATTATTGAGCACGTTCATGTTGGGAAGAGCTGCTCCACAGATGAATCTGAAGCATATAAGGCCCTTTTTAAGGAATTCCATGATATTTTTGCCTAGTCTTATGAAGAGATGCCAGGGATTGACCCTTCCATTGTGGTCCATGAGATTAAAACTTATCCCATGGCCAAACTTGTCAGGTAGAAACTTAGGCAAGTCCATCCTCAGAAGGCCGCAGCTATTAAAGCTGAGATTGACAAACTTCTGAAAGATGGTTTTATTTATCCTGTACCTCTGACAGAATGGGTATTGAACATTGTCCCTGTCAATAAAAAGTAGGGAACCATTAGATTCTGCATCGAATTTATGGATTTAAATAAATCTTTTCCCAAGGACAACTTTCCTACCCTGCACATCAATCAAATTATCGACAACTGTGCTGGAAGTGTCATCTTTTCATTCATGGATGGCTTCTATGGCTATAATCATATTGAGATATTGCCCTCCGATCAGCATAATATGGCATTCATTTTCCCATGGGGAACCTTTGCGTATAAGAAGTTACCTTTTGGATTGAAAAATGTTGGAGCCATGTTCCAACGTGCGATCTCCTATGCATTTCACGACATTAAACTTATTGTTGAACCGTAGCTTGACGACCTCCCTACCTATTCACAGGGACGGGAGGACCACCCTGGTCATCTTAGAGGCACATTCCTGAGATGTCGTCATTATAATATACGGCTCAATCCACATAAATGTATTTTTTGCATTGAGACGGGACGTCTGCTAGGCTTTGTGGTATCCAAAGATGGCATCTAGATCGATCCTTTGAATATTTCCGCTATTCTTGATCTACCAGCCTGTTGGAACCCCAAAAACTCCCCTTCATTTTGGTAAAATCAAAGGGGTCACTCATATAAATTTTGTAAATAATTAGCTTTTGATTTTCTTGCTTGATTCGGTTAGTGGTTTGATTGTCTTTTTGCTTGGATTTCAATTGTCTCCGCTTCTCATGTCTTCATCATTCTCCCATTCTCCTATATAATTTTGTTTAAGATACTCATATGTTTTTGGTTGCTATGGACAGACCCAGGTTTACTGTAATGTGCCAACAACACCCCTAGCTCACTGGCCCTTTCGGCAATAGATCGCAGAGCAGCCTGAAGTCTCACCTGAAGTGATTCTAATGGGTTGTCCAAAGACCCAAGTGTCTTTGACCAGGTTCTATCTCATCTTGTGTGCGTCTCACAGCTCTTCTTAGCTCACGAGGTCTCTCTCCGCGACGCGTAGTTTCCTCTTACTCGCGATGACTCTAGCCCTTATTGCATCGCCGCGTCCTGGACAACACGTAACGCTCTCTTATGCTAGCTCCTCAACCTACGGTATCGCGCACCACAGCTCCTCTGTTAGTGCAATATCGCCTCCCTACGATATCCTACCGCTGTGGCTCAGCGTACTTAGCGTTACTTGTGTCTGACTTATAGGACTCAACATACAAGGTTGTTTAACACTGCGACTCTTAACTGTCTTGAGTGAAACATAAACAAACTCTTATACAGAATACTTAAATACTTCAACTTGTATTTATCCTCCTATAATGTTGTGAACTGGATAACACATACATACATTCAACTGTAAGCAAAGTTCATGTAATAAGTGACAGATATAACAAGTAAACACAATCACATAACACTCTGATTTTACGTGGTTCACTTCCAGGGTAGAAGTTACGTCCACAGAACTGTGTTTCTATATTATAACTCGGGGGAAGTAAACACAGTTCTGCTGCACCGCATATGCAGCTCGAGATCTTTTGGGTAACTCCGCACACAGCCTGGAGCCCTTCTCTCTTAGATATATTCTCTACCTCTATATTTCTTCTCTACAATATCCTCTTCCCTCTCTGTCAATCCCTATAGATTGTTACATACAGGCTCAATGAGCCAGCTATTGGTTACAGTAAGATAACTATAGCTAATAACAGAACCAGAGCTTAGCTTCTATAATACAACTGTCTAAGTGTCTACCTGTCTAACTTCCCAACCAACCCTTTTACAATACAAAATACATCCCTTTATAGGCGGCCCGAAGGTCTCACCATTACAACACTATGGGCATGTCCCAACAGTAACCCAAAAACCCTAACTAGTGACAGTCGGCATATCTGTACTTGGAGTAGTCGCTTTCCGTCACACCACTGCTCTCTGTAGTCTTCCATGCTTCCCGGCGCTGACCATGGGTACTGTGCACCGCTTCCCTTCTTCTGTCCTTCGTCTTCAATACCTCGGCTTCATCGCTCCTTTTCCTTTATGAGGGTAGCTGAGCCCTCCTGTCTTCGCCGCTGCCTTCAATGCAGTGGGTGAGCTCTCTCTTCTCGGCCACTCAGGTATTGTCATCTTCCTTGACTTCTCTGTCCCAACAGTCACGGTTTATGGCTCTGATCTGCAGCTAGAAACATGCTACGGTGTCATAGCTTTACCTTATCTCTTCATCTTCGCCAAAATGGCAGCTTCTTCTGTAGCTGCGGGACCCTACTCCAACATGTGTTTTGGGTTGGTCTAAGATTGAATGGTCTCATCTATCAACAGTCTCGTTGATCTCCAGTCTTAATGCATAAAAGTAACATTTTGGTAGATCAAGGTAAAGCATGTAAATACTCAATTTTATGATGATTGATCTACACCTTGAAATATTATCTATTAAAGAATGAAGCTAAGTCTTTAACTTCAAATTTTGATGATTTGATTGCATTCTTTAAGCTTTAAACTTTTGTCAAAAAACCTTCATTATTGTAATTTTAGGTTCTTTTTATGACAAACTTATTTAACAAGATTCTTTTCTCATCCTCATGGATTATATATTCAATGCATTTAAAAAAAAAAGTTTCATAACTTTGGACAATCATTCAAATCTTCTTAAATATTATGTCTTTTTGGAAAATCTATAAGGCTTTTCTTTAATTTGATCAAAGCTAAGGCTCTTTTGTGTATTATTAATTTCATGCTTTGTAAAAATTATAATCTAGTCCAAAGTTAAAAAAAACTTTATTCACATTGCTTATAATTTTAATCACTTGGTTTATCATATATCCATCACGGTATTTGTTTTGAAACAAACAAAAAATCATTTTTTATTAATTTTCAAAATAAAGACAACTTTTTAGTGAATTCCACGATGCATAGGAGTTTTTCCTTTTAAATGACTTTATTCATTTACATTGTCATTGAAATATGTATCATGACTAAATTATGAAAAAGGTTATGAAAGGGATTATACTCTTAATAATTGTATTTTATCATGAAAACATTAATATATATCAAAGTCTTTCATAAGGGAAAAGCTCAAGTTTCTTTTTATGCATGGATTTGGAAGGTTAACTTTTGAAGAGTTCTGGTTACTACACACTAAAAGGAGAACTCAGTTCGAAGAAAAAGAATGAGTGCTGTGAATAAAGCCTTTGAAAACACTTGTCAACATTTTCTCCAAACCGATTCCTTATGCAGCTATGAAACCAGAGAATAGGAACACGTCTCAGTTTCTAGAAAGAACAGTGATATGTTACACGGATTTTAAGCGACTGTAATTATGGAATTGTAAAATATTTTAACATCAGTTTTTTCAGTCAAAAGAGATCAATATTAACTCATCAAATTTTCCATGATGCATCATAAATATAGCTACCTATATATGGTTATCCACATTGATATGTACAGCTGGGTGTAGATTGTATTTCCACTTGTCCTTGGAAAGTGGAGGCTGCATAGAACCAACAAAGTTACAATTAATATGGTCGTAGTTCTATTCCGATGGGTAATTATAATGCATAGTGCTGGCAAGTAGTAGCATGGATTAAGGCGATGAAATTGCAGAGATACCAGGACATCACGAATGGAGAACATATGGTGAATTCATGAAGTGAAAAGAGAAAATTATTATCCTTGTTTTATTTCATCCTTCAAAATGTTGACACAACTCATGCGTATCTTTATTTTGGTGGTTTAATATATATTCAATGTGTATGTTTGATGAAAGTTTGGATATGGTTAATCCCTTTTTATTTTTTTTGCAGGTATTTCCTTTTTTGGGGTTAACGTGCTCCAAATATTAACACCAAAACATTGAATGGAACACAGAGATCACAAAGGTTAAACATACCATTTTATGAAGAGACATGCTATCAGATTGTAGATATTTCAATCACTCTAAGTTGTTACCAGATTCTGGAAAATACAGCCCGATCTTGTTCAAGTAAGAAGAGATGAAGTTCACGATTTCATCATGGAAAAGTGGGAGAAGTGTTACAGTAGTTAAAGAGCTAAGAAAAAACCGGATTCCCATCATTATTCAAGAGGTTATTTTCTGTTGCAAACTGCAAGCAAATTAAGAAGAATTAACAAAATACGAGATATGGGTTTTTTTGCAGAATGGACTCGTTTATTAGACTTGTGAGTAATCTTCTGAAAAAAATGAACCATTTGAGAGATTTGTGAGGTTCTTTAAACACATTTTTCTTCAGTTGCGGCCAGCATGGGATCAGTTCACTTCTAAGTTTTCTATTTGTTTGTATTGAAGTATTTAAACAATAGCATAGATTGCTTTGGAGGGGGGGGGTAGTGCTTATCAGAGCTAGAGAAACTTTCATTCTTTAAGGTTCTATAATTTTTCTATGTCCAATGGTTTTTGTTAACCAAGGAACAAGAAACCTTGCTGCCAGTGAGATTCGATTCCAAAAACTTGTGGAAAACTGACATTTTACAGTGCTATAATATATTCTATTGTGATTGTGTTTCTATTAGAACTGTTTTTGAAGATCATCAAATGCTACAGAATACTGAGGACCCTAGCTAAGT
>LPNX011169703.1:43017-56853 GCA_001517045.1 Pseudotsuga menziesii | reverse complement strand
TATATCTTTATAATATATGTGAAACCATTATTAAATGGATTTCGAATAATTTCATGGTTTTGAAATATGAATGATTCGTTGTTACATTGGAAGTGAATGAGTTTCTTCATGATTTTTCAATTTATTATGAAACTGTATTAGATGAAGTATTAACTATGTAAGCTGACCTAATTTAGCCTTCATATTAGTATCTAATTTTATCCGTCATTTTTCAAGACTGTGTTAGATCTATTTGATTACAAGTTTTATTTTCTGTTAAATTATCTTGTAATGAGATATCATCTTATTATGAGTTAATTTAGATTTAAGTTCTGTTGATTGTAGAATTCTCTAACAATGCATAATTACAGATCACCTTATGTATTGAGACCTGTTATCAAATTAACAATTCATGCTCTCATCTAAGATAGATAGCATGTGTTTAGGTCATTACATGATAGAATTAGGAGCTACTATTTTTTATGTACTTAGCTTAAGATATTTTTCAGTAGTAGTTAGTCATTAAGTTGAATCTCTTATTTGATAGAAGATCTGGTTAAGCAATTCTTATCACCTACAACTAAATAGACTCTCTAGTTTAAGAGCACATCATACAAGCAGCAGGGCCTTGATCCTGTGAAGGACAATTACTTTAAACACATACAAGATTGGATTAAGTCGAGTGTGTGGGATTTCTTTCCGTAAGTTGGCCTAGGTCAGTATTTGCGGCCAACAAATGGCACTAGAAGGAGGGCCATGAGGTAAAACAAATGGTTTTTGTTTTTTTTATCTTTTTAATGTTTATTTCATTAATCATTTATCCTCCAGCCTTTATATTTCAGTATATCATATTTTTATTCTTCTATGTTGTCATAGACGCATCATAGGGATGGTTAGATGGTAAGCTAATCATTTTGAGTCAGTTTGTATGGCTCATTCCCATATCCCTGCATGTGAGTCCAACACGGCATTGAACTTGCATGGACCATTACATGAACTCCCTAGAAAGGCAGTTGCTCTCCTTCCAAAGTTTGATGGTGAAGGGAATATCACATCTTTAGAACACATAAGAAAATATGAGTCTGTATTACGTTTGCTTGATATTACATATGAAGATGTTGTATGCGGGATTTTCCCCTTCACTTTTGAAGGAAAGGTATCAGACTGGTATTTTGTTCTTCCCATTCACACTATTCATGGTTGGTCTGATTTTAAAGGAGTTTTTCAAAGTGCTTATGATATTTATAATGCGATTGATATATATCTTGAGTTGGATGGAATACAGGTCAAAGAAGGTGAATCCATACTCGAATTCAACACACGCTTTCGACAGGTTTATCATCGACTCAAAGACAATCATAAACCTTCAGGTGACATTATTTATGAGTGGTATGTGTGTTCCTTACCTAAATCTATAGCTATGTTTGTTGCACAAAAAGGTATAATTGACTTTGAACAAGCATGTGAGCACGCACAATCTTTTGAGAAGGATTTTAAGAGATATTCCCATGACCTTTCTTCCTCTTTATTTTTCGATAATAATGATAATAAAGATAAAGGTGAATAAGATAACAAATCTGAAATTTCTAGGTTATATGAAAAAGTTGAGAAGGGTTATAGTAGTTAAAGAGCTAAGAAGAAACCGGATTCCCGTCATTATTCAGGAGGTTATTTTCCGTTGCAAACTACAGGCAAATTAAGAAGAATTAACAAAATCCGAGATATGGGTTTTTTGCAGAACGGACTCGTTTTTTAGACCTCGTGATGAATATTCTTAAAAAAGTGAACCATTTGAGATATTTGTGAGGTTCTTTAAACACGTTTTTTTAGTTGCAGCCAGCATGGGATCGGTTCACTTCTAAGTTTTATGTTGGTTTGTATTGAAGTATTTAAACAATAGCAGAGATTTATTTGGAGGGGGGGGTAGCGTTGATCAGAGCTAGAGAAACTTTCATTCTTTAACGTTCTGTAATTTTTCTATGTCCAATGGTTTTTGTAAACCAAGGAACAAGAAACGCTACTGCCAGTGAGATTCGATTCCAAAAACTTGTGGAAAACTGACATTTTACAGTGCTATAATATATTCTGTTATGCTTGTGTTTCTTTTAGAACTATTTCTGAAGATCATCAGATGCTACAGAATATTGAGGACCCTATCTAAGTCTTTCAATTANTATATATATATATATATATATATATATATATCTTTATAGTATATGTGAAACCATTATTAAATGGATTTCGAATAATTTCATGGTTTTGAAATATGAATTCATTGTTACGTTGGAAGTGAATGAGTTTCTTCATGATTTTTCAATTGATTATGAAACTATATTAGATGAAGTATTAACTATGTAAGCTGACCTAGTTTAGCCTTCATGTTAATATCTGATTTTATCCATCATGTTTCAAGACTGTGTTAGATATATTTGATTACAGGTTTTATTTTCTGTTAAATTATCTTGTAATGAGATATCATCTTATTATGATTTAATTTAGATTTAAGTTCTGTTGATTGTAGACTTATCTAACAATACAAAATTACAAATCACCTTATGTATTGAGACCTGTTATCAAATTAACAATTCATGCTCTCAGCTGAGATAGATAGCCTCCGTTTAGGTCATTACAGGATAGAATTAGGAGCTACTATTTTTTCTGTAATTAGATTAAGATAGTTTTCAGTAGTAGTTAGTCATTAAGTTGAATCTATGATTTGATAGAAGATCCGGTTAAGTAAGTCTTATCACCTACAAATAAATAGACTCTCTAGTTTGAGAGCACATCATACAGGCAGCAGGGCCTTGATCCTGTGAAGGACAGTTACATTAAACACATACAAGATTGCATTAAGTCGAGTGTGTTGGATTTCTTTCTGTAAGTTGGCCTAGGTCATTATTTGTGGCCAACACAGCCCCAACCAACCTCCTTGAACTCCAAAGTTTGCAAGGGAAGGCAAACTTTCTCCATTGTTTCATGTGAAATTTTGCAGAGAAAACGCACGGTTATATGCGTCTCCTAGAGAAGAACACGTCATTCTTTTGGGATGACCAAGCCCAATGTGCCTTTGATAATCTTGAGCATGCTCTGACTCATTCACCCGTGATACACCCCCCGAATTATTCAAAGGATTTTTTCTTGTATATTGCTGCCTCCGCTACTACCATCTCCATGGTTTCAGTGTAGGACAATCTCCACGGTCAAGAGCATGTGATTTATTACGCCAGTAAGAATCTTATCGATTCCGAAACCCGTTATTCACATGTGGAGAAGTTAGTATTGGCCACGGTCATTGTTGTACAAACATTTTGTCACTACATTCTACTCTACACTACCACCGTATTGGTAGACCAGAACCCGATGTATTACATTCTGACTCGCCCGGTACTCGGGGGAAAGTACTCCCGTTGGATCATCATCCTTCAGGAGTTCGATCTAGAGTTTGCCAAGGCCACATCAAAGAAATCCTTGGTTTTTGCAGAGCTTATGTGTGATCTTCCCTGTGCTACAATAGAATCTGAGCCCAATGATTCATTTCTGGATGAATTCCTATTCCTGATTAGCACTATTGATCCTTGGTATGGAGATTTGTTGATTTATCTCCAGACCCAGCATTTTCAACCACATTTATCTCACGATGATCGTCATCGTATCCATCACCATGCAAAATACTATCTTATCTTGAATGAGACCTTGTATAGACGTGGGATTGACTTCATTCTTCGGTGATGCCTCACCCATGAGGAGGATAAACACGTGTTGAATGATTTCCACTCTGGATCATGTGGCGTTCATTTATCTGGGATGGCTACAGCCCAGAAAATTCTTCACGCTGGCTATTTTTGGCCCTCTATATTCAAAGACTATCATGAGGCTGTTAAGAAATGCCCACCTTGTCAACATTTTTATCCTAAAAAGCGCACCCATCCTGCTCCGCTTCACCTTGTCATTGTCATTGGCCCATTCACCAAATGGGGGATTGACTTCATGCATTGTAAGCCTACCTCAGCCAGGGGGCATCGTTACATCATCGTAGCCGTGGATTATTTCACAAAATGGGCTGAGGCCATGCCTACATATGCAGAAGATTGTAAGACTGCTGCTCTCTTCTTGTTCAACCACATCATAGATAGATTTGGAGTTCTGCAGTCCGTAGTTACTGATCACGGATCTCATTTCCATAATCAAATGATGGAGGAATTGAGTGCCAAACTAGGTTTTCGCCATGAAAACTCTATGCCGTATTATCCGCAAGCTGATGGTCAAGTAGAGGCCATTAACAAAGTTTTGAAAACTATGCTTCGTCGGATGGTTGGAGATCATAAATCCAAATGGCACCATGTTCTTTTCTCCACTCTTTGGGCTTATCAAACTTCTATGAAAACAGCTACTGGTTTCACGCCATTCCAGCTTATCTATGGACTTGAAGCTATCTTGTCGATCCAATGTCAAATTCCGTCTTTACAACTTGCCGTCAAACTTCTCCCAGACACTTTCGCAGAGGAAGAAAGATTTTTGTATTTGAATAACCTTGATGAGACTCACAGAGATGTTGGCTTAGATAATGAGGCACATAATAAATGCATCAAAGCGCAGTACAATAAATCCGTCTAGCCTCATGTTTTCAATGAGGGTGACCTAGTATTGACTTATGACCAGAGATATGACAAACTAGGGAAGGGTAAGTTTTATTCCATGTGGTATGGACCTTTCGTTATTTCTAAGGTGTTAGAGAAAGGAGCTTACGATCTCATTGATTATGATGGAATCCCTTTGGGGCAACCTCGCAATGGGTTGTACCTGAAAAGATACTATGCCTAGGTTTTCTTGGATGGTATCTTGTATATATGTATATTGATTGACTTTCAATGTGCTTTTAGTATTTTCAAGATGGTTTTGAGTTTTAGTGTATGCATCTGTTTATACCATGTTTTGGTCATGTAGATGGTTTTCTACGGCTTCGCTGATGGTGCTTTCTGCCACACCTTGAATCTCGTCTCGGCATCTTGGGTTCTCTATTCCCCAGCCAAAGATTTGGTCAGTTTAGGAGCAGTTTGTTTAGGTCCCGCTACTAATAACATCGTTGAGTATGAAGCCGTAATCGGTCTTTTGACTAAATTTGTCCCCCAGGATGTCCGTGATATAGTAGTCTTGATCGACTCACAGCGCGTGGTTTTTCATTTAAACCATGTCTACACCATTAGGAACCCGGTGCTCCTCCACCTCTTCTGGAGGGTATGTTTGCTAGAAATATCATTTGGAACTATTACCTATAGGCATATCCCTAGGGAACATAATGTAGTTGCTGACTCCTTGGCTAATTACATCCTATATTGGCATATTTCCCATTCATGACATTAAATCAAACATTGTACATTGTAAATAAACATTTAAAGACAAATAGAACTCATAGAAAATGCATTTGTCCATTTGAAACGTATAAACACCTTGTAAAAGTCTGTATATATATATATATATGAAAAAAATTTACAAAAAATAAGACCCGAGACCTCATCTGAAGCACGTGGGATTTCAGGAAAAACCATCATACAAAATCTTGAAGCTATCAGCTTTCAGTATACATGTCTCATACGATAGTGGTGCTTGTGCTAGCACATCACTGCTCGAGCTACCCTACATAGCAGCCTATTGAATCGGCCTGGTACTCCCACCATAGATCTCTGATATTTCATTGAGATATCATCTATGTCAACATCTGGGATGTCCAGATTCAACCTCTTCAGGTTCTCCTCTAGCTCCCTGGTGATATCATCACCCTATGGTATGAAGCGAGCTCCGCCTCACCTATCCAATGGAGATGCTCCTCCAGGCCTCGCTGCTCCAACATTTGCATGAGAACAAACAAGTCTTGTCACTTATCATAAAAAATATAAAACTTTGAAAAACATAAAAACATTTTGTCCATTTTAGGGTTTCTTGCTTCTCACCGATGTCACCCCACTGCCATCCAAGTGGGAGTGGTAGGTCGGGATCTCATTTGAAGTCCGTGCTTGTGTAGTCCTCAACTATGAGCATCTGATCCCATATCCATCTGAAGAATGGATCACCGAACTTCACCCTTCCCCTACCCACTCCTGTGCGAGCCATGACCTGGACCCACCTCAAAATACGGGGGTCCCATGCTCTCAGACTCTGGAAAGTCACCCGGGACCTCATTTGTGGAACCCGCTCGAAGAAGAAGCAGGCTAAGATGGAACCAAAGTCGAACTGCTTCAGCTCTCCTTGCCGACATTTAGTCAGTTGATCCTTGAAGATTGGAAGCATTGCTTCCACCCAGTTGAACACCATAGGTGCCATGGCCTATATGGAATACAACATGTGTGCCCTAGAATCCTGGTGCACACCCTGACTCCTGGAAACCCTCTGCATGGTAAACAGAATGATTCGTAGATCCCTATCTGTCACTACTCTGATGGGGATATTCTTCCCCAATGTACCTGTCCTCAGTACACTATGATGATCTATAATATCTCTGGTAGTAATGTCCCCACCATGAAAACCTGTCAGTGAGATGGGGGCACCCTATCTTGATAGACCGGTCAAGAAGTAGATATCCTCTACTTCCATTGTAAGTATATGTGCCCCCACCTCAAAATACTATTGTTCTGGATTCCACATCCGCAGTATGTGTTCCAGTAATCTCTCGTAGGACACCATGCTTGGGGTCCGGAAGAACTTTAGGGTCCCACAGTCCCGTAGTGAGGCAATACAACCTGCATTTCTTTCAGTATCAGCATCCTCATCATCGTGTGTTCTTTCCATCCATATCACCATGTTTTGAGTCACCTAGACCTACCAAAAACAATAATGATATGCGTTAGAATCATCCTTAAATCATTTCAAATCAAAAGAATGACTTTATCTTTCTCATATCATTAGTTCAAGTTCTCCATGGTATTCATCGCATGTGCCTCGTTAGAGACAAGCGGTGGCACTGCCTGTCCGCTATGGTGTTGGCGCGGTTCTCGGGTGGTACCGCGTATCCCGTAAAGGGTAGCCGCGGTGCCCACATATTGAGTTTGAGGGCTTGCCAGATAAGCCCAAAACCCCACCAAATTTTAAAATAAATGCTATGAAATGAAAGATAAGGGTCTTGACTGTTACCTACAACTGACGGTGTTGAAAATGGACAGTGAAAACTCCTGGTATCAACTGTAGAAGATCTGGCTAAAAAAGGCTCCAAGTGCTCTCTGCTAGAGGTCAATAGTGAAATGTTTTGATTTTTACTATTTACTTTACTTATATAGGAATTTTTTGGGTCTGACTTGCTATAGTTTTGACATAAAATCATATTTTAGTCAAAGTTTATCTATCATAATCCCTTAATGTTGGTTTTGAATGCATTTAAAACTTGTTTCCGAGTCATCTGCAGGATAAGAGAACTTTGGTAAGAAGCTTTGGAAAGTTTTTTTATGGCTTTTTCATACTTTCATAAAACGGAAAAGGTCATTGAGCATTTATTATGACACGTTGTTATGCTCGTTAAAATCTAGTATCAAAGTTCCGAGTCTAGTTCAAGTTTCTTTCAAGGCTCCTAAAATATGACATTGTGTAAAGAAGAGTCATGGAGTCCTCTTTTCACCTCTTTTTTGGGCTCCTTAAACATGAAAAATTCGTCGAGTCTGTTTTCGATTCTTTCCAAGCTCATGAAATATGACATTGTGCAAAGAAACCTTATGGAGTTCTCTTTAAACCCTTTTCAGGCTCCCTAAAAACGAAAAGATCATCGAACGATCTTATCTTCTTCTCGTTAAAGTATTTGAAGACTCGTTCGTCCGATGGTAGGTTATCTCTTTTTCAGTTCAGATAGGACTATTTATGAAAAAGGAACACTCCAGCCAATCATGACTAGAAAATTTCTCTAAGGTATGATTTTACACTTTTTCGGGCCTTAGAGACAAAATCATACGAAAAATGACCCATTTGGAGTCTTCTTTCGTAATCGTTTAGACTCCCTAAACATGAACGATACCGAGTTTTCTTTCAGTGGAATCATGAAATTAAACATTGAAGGACCTGCTTTGGGAACGAACCCCTCCTCTCTCAGGTTCGTAAAAGAAATGAGTCTAGACTTGTCTTCCGAAAAGCTATATCGAGTATTTGTTACCCTCTTTGAACTCGTAAAACCGAAAAGAGGCACTCATCGATCATGATGGGGGAAATGGGAAGGGAATCATTTTTCAAATAATGGCAGTTTTTTGTCGTTACCTTTAAACATGGCACTCGTTTGCACAATCATGTCAGTCAATTGGCTATTCAACTGATCTCCGTGATGATCCACTTTCTCTTAGGATATTTAGACACTTAGGAGTTAGTTAAGATCAACTTGTGTAATATATCCGCTAGGTAAAAGTGTGTTTCTTTAGTATGCATTAGTATGCTTTTGTAAATATTCTAATCCGATGGTTACAATATGTTCTAGACATAGAGTAATCTGACGGTTCAACTTCTCTTAAATCATACCTACCATTGATCCGTGGCTTAACACCCGATTGGTCTATGATATCTATTTAAAGAGCATAGAGGGTCCTTGCCTAGTTGATCGATTATGAGAAGCTCATTTAACTTTCTTTCTTTTGCATAATAAATTGCTCCAAGTAGCTATTTGGCTGGGGCCGTGGACTGTTTCCCTCTCAAGGGTTTTAACCACGTGACAAACATCAATTTGTTGATCTGTGATCTATTTGTGTGAAGCAATTTCTGAAGGTGTTCGGTCTTTCGGGAGTACCCTGTGTACCCGAACATGGTATCAGATCTTTTATGAAGCACCGCTTTCGGTTTTGATATAGATCTGGAACTGGTGTTGCCGAAACCTTGAAAGTTTTTTTGTTTCTACATTTTCTATGCATTATTGGTGTATGGGAGCTATTCCATTGCGTCTAGAGCATCTTTTCCATTGGGAAATAGTTTTCTTTTCACAAAAAACCATTTTCGTTTTCTCTAGAAACACCCATTTCGGCAAATCTGAAGGTATAATGTTAAAGTGACGGATTTTTTTTTTTTATCTCTCATATTTTATCAGTTTATTATTAAATATTTTATGTTTTAGTCTCAGACTGTTGTTTTCCCTAACTACATATGGTCTTTGTCGTGCACCTTGCATGGTCGTGGTGAATTAAAAACAGTAAGGGAAATTTTTTTTTCTTGTCTTCTCAGCTACGTATGCTCTTTGTTGTGCACCTTGTGCAATCACGGAAAATAAGAAATAGTGAGAAAACTTAAAAATGTAGACTTTCTGGGTAAGCTAACCAAGATCTAACCCTATTGTGTAAAAAAAGTTTTTTTGTTTTTGTTTTTCGTTTTTTTTTGTGATTTGCAGGAAAAGAAAGCAAGCACGGAAAACGAGAGAGAAGAGTAAAAAATAAATAAATAATTAAAAAAAAAAAACCCTTTTCTTTCCATATTTTTACGTACCTTTTAAACTTAGCTCACTTGGTCCAAAGTTGCTTTACACCTTGATAAGTCTTGAGTTCAAGTCTTATCAAGCTACTTTTTAGTGCATGCAATTTCTATTTTCAAGTTACTTTATTGTAAAAGTGCATCTCACATAAATAAAATAAAATAATAGTGAGTCACTTAAGTCTTTTAATTTATTGACGCACTATTTAAAAGTCACATTATTGTAAAAGTGAACATCACTTATTCTACAAAAGTGATTCACTTCAAAGCAACTTTATTGTAAAAGTGATTATCAAAGGTTGATCTTGGGAAGAGGGGGCTTCTTTTTTTTTTAGTTGGTCAAGTTAATATCTGTCATGTCACTATTGGGGACATCTTCAACATTTTCTTTGATCAAGCATAACTTCATCATCCGGAATCAGTTTTAAGTGTCGTTTTTTTTCTAAACTGCATATTTTTTCGATCTCTTTGCATCCAAATAGTTAGTTTCTGTTCTTTCAGCCATTATTTTATAGTATGGCTGCCCCTTGTGATATTATACTTACAAGTTCTAACTATTTCTCATGGAAATATTGTGTGGAAGATGTTCTACGTAGGGGACTTTTCAGGATAACCTCAGGGAAAGAAACAGAACCCACTAATGATGATAAGAAAATTAAATGGGAAAATCGATGTGATGAAGCTCATGGATTTATTGGGATTTCAATCTCTACTGATTTGTGATTCCACATATCTGGAATTGATAAACCTAATCTCGCTTCGGAAAAGTTGGAATCTGTGTTTGGTAAACACAATGAAATTCGGGGTCATCAACTTGAGAATGAGTTGTTTTCCTTGAATCCAAATGATTTTTCATGTATTCAAGACTATTTATATAAGTATAAAACTCTTAGACTATTATGTGTTGAATGCAAGATTAAGAAAGAAGACAAACAATGTATTTATCATATTCTTTCAAAACTTGGACCTGCATATTCTGTTTTTGTATCTACATTCTACTCCATGAAAGAATCCTTGACTGCAGCTAGCTATCAAGATCCTATCCTTGAATCCTTTTGTGATTTCTTAATTAGAGATCAAGATAAGCTCATTCATCTTGGAATAATTAACAATGCAAATACATCTAGGAAAGCCTTATTGTCCCAACAGAAAGAAAAGTCCAAGCCTCCCAAGAAACAGAATTTTCGCAATAATAAGGCAAACAACATGGGTCCCAAACCCTCTCAATTAGCTCCTCCTTTAAAAAATGACAAAGGATCCAAGCAAAAAGGAAAGAAAACTGAGCGTCATTGCAATTTTTGTAGGAAAGTTAATCATGATGAATCTAAATGTTTTAAGAAGATGGCAGCCTTGGAAGTAGCAATGAAGAAGCATCACATCATCCTAGATTCGTCTTCAGAATCTAACTCTCATGGACATGCACTTTGTCCTTCTGGTTACTCTTATACTGCATCTTCTTCTTCTACTTCAAATGAATGGCTCATTGATTCTGGAGCATCTTATCATATGGCTAAGGATCAAGCCATCTTTTCTACTATGCATGAATGTAACACCAAACAAATATTTGTTGGTGATGATAGATCTCTAAGTGTTGTAGGATCTGGAACAATTCCAGTAGAAAATGGCCATTTCAGTGATGTACTATGTGTTCCAAAAATTTCCTGCAATTTGTTATTAGTCTATCAAATCACTCATTTGGGTGAAGGTAAAACTATGACGTTTACACCTCACCAAGTTGTAATCAAGGATTTTAAAATTCCTCAAAATGTCATTGCTACTAGAACTGTTGATGACATTACTAGGTTGTACAAATTTAACAACTTTGGGTCATCACCTTTTCCTTCAGTTTTTGTTGCTCATATTGATAACTTGAGCAAACTTTGGCATGAGCAATTTGGTCACTTAAATTATCGCTCATTGCAACAACTACGTAAAAACAATATGGTGACTGGTCTTCCACTGGTATCTTGCAAGGATGGTGTTTGTTCCGGCTATGTACTCGAAAAACATTATCGGGACAGTTTTGACAAACTTGCCTTTTGGCACGCCTGGATTCCCATGGAACTTGTGCATAGTGACTTGTGTGGCCCTCTTCCATCTGCTTCCTTTTCTAGTTTTAAATATTTATTAACTTTCATTGATTACTACTCCAGACACACTTGGGTTTACTTCCTAAAACTTTTAAGCGAAGTCTTTAACATGTTCTTGGCCTACAAGGCCCTTGTTGAAAAACAATCTGGTCATCAAATTATTAAGTTAAATTCTGACAATGGAGGAGAATATGTTAACAACAAGTTCACTACTTTTTGCACTAAACAAGGAATCCAACAACAGCACATTGTTCCATATACACCACAACAAAATGGTGTAGCTGAATGGAAGAACCGCACTTTAAAATAAATGGCTATTTGTATGATCCAATCTAAGGGACTAAGTCTTCAATATTGGGCTGAGGCCATAAATTGTACAAATTACATAGTTAATCGCACACTCACTAAAGTTTTACAAGGTATAACACCGGAAGAAGCATGGAGTAAAATTAAACCAGATGTAAGTCACTTTCATGTGTTTGGTTGTGAAGCATGGACTCACATTCTGGATGAAAAACGGAAAGCATTGCAGCCTAAAAGTGAAAAGTGCATATTTGTTGGATATTTTGAAGATGTAAAAGGTTATAGACTTCTTCAGCCACATTCTCATGATATAATCATTAGAAGAGATTTTAAATTTGATGAAAATCTCTTAGCCTGCGAGCTAACTTGGCGGGTGTGCCATCTTTGGCCTGCAAGCCTGATTCGGCGATTATGCCTTCTTCTTCTTCTTATTCTTCTTCTTATATCTTCCTTGACAGGTTTCCAACTCCAGTTTCTAATTATGACATTGAGGATTAAAATCCACCTCCGCCTGCTCATGTTCCTCCAATTGCACCAGCACCAATGCCTCCTCGATGGGTCCGTTCAACATGTGAAGCAGCTAGTGATATTGTCGGTGATCCTAGAGATCAACGTCGAACATGTTCTCAGTTTCAGCGATCCTCTTCTCTTTTGGCTCAAGTTTCTGAGAATCATGATCTAGAAACTTTTGCAGAAGCTTCAGGAAATCCAGATTGGGATGCAGCTATGGATGAAGAATATCGTTCCTTAATGGCGAACGATACTTGGGATCTTATTCCTCTTCTAAAAGGAAGAAAAATTGTCACATGTAAATGGGTCTATAGAACTAAGTATGCATCAAATGGAAGTGTTTAAATACTTAAGTCAAGGTTAGTTGCCAAAGGTTTTTCCCAAGTTGAAGGGATTGACTACAATGAAACCTTTGCCCCTGTAGCAAAAATGAATTCCATCCGCCTTGTTCTTTCCCTTGCAGCCTTACATAACTGGGAAGTCCATCAAATGGATGTCAAGTCTATCTTTTTACATGGTGATTTACAGGAGGAAATTTACATGAAACAACCTCCTGGATATGTTCAGGATAACTCTATCCTTGTCTGTCTCCTTAAGAAATCCTTATATGGCCTTAAGCAAGATCCTAGAGCTTGGTATTCCAAAATGGATAGCTTTCTCCTTGACACTGGTTTTCCTAGATGTCATTCTAACCCCAATGTCTATACCAAGAAAGTAGGAAACCATCTCATCATACTTGTTCTTTATGTTGATGATATTATCCTTACTGGTAGTGACCCTAACCTTATAACCCATTTGAAATCTAGTCTTAAGCAAAATTTTGAAATGTCAGACTTAGGACATTTGCATTATTTTCTTAGTCTCCGAGTCTTGCAAACCAAAGAAGGAATCTTTCTTTCCCAGTCTAAGTATGCTTGTGACCTTCTTCATCACTTCCACATGGAATATTGTAAACTAACCCCTTCTCCCTTCCAGTCTAGAGTCAAACTTTCTGCCACTTGTCCTTCCCCTGAAGTAGATGCCACTTTGTATCGTCAGCTTGTTGGTAGTCTTTTAAACTTGACCCATTCCCGTCCTGACCTTTCCTTTGCCATTGGTCGTGTTGCCCATTATATGCAAACTCCTCATGAAAGTCACTGGAAAGAAGCAAAAAGAATACGTTGATATATTCGAGGTACAATTCAGTTTGGGATTCATTACAGTACATGGGGAAAACCTTTGTTGGTTGGTTTCACCGATTCAGATTGGGCCAGCGATCCTGATGATCGAAATTCTGCTGCAGGTTATGTTTTCAGTTTGGGATCTGGACCTGTCACTTGGGCTTGTAAGAAACAACAAGCTCTTTCTATTTCTTCAACAGAAGCAGAATATTGAGCCACATTTAATGCCAATCAGGAAGCTTTATGGCTTTGACAGATCCTTTCAAAGTTTGGATTCAAGCAGCAGCAGCCTACCCCACTTTGGTGCGACAATCAAAGTGCCATCAAGCTTGCCAAAGATCCAGTTCTACATTAGTGTAGCAAACACATTGAAC
>LPNX011169703.1:16515-42857 GCA_001517045.1 Pseudotsuga menziesii | reverse complement strand
TAGGAGTTAGTTAAGATCAACTTGTGTAATATATCCATTAGGTAAAAGTGTGTTTCTTTAGTATGCATTAGTATGCATTTGTAAATATTCTAATCCAACGGTTACAATATGTTCTATACATAGAGTAATCCAATGGTTCAACTTCTCTTAGATCATACCTACCATTGATCCATGGATTAACACCCGATTGGTCTATGATCTCTATTTAAAGAGCATAGAGGGTCCTTGCCTAGTTGATCGATTATGAGAAGCTCATGTAAATTTTTTTCTTTTGCATAATAAATTGCTCCAACTAGCTATTTGGATAGGGCCATGGACTGTTTCCCTCTTGAGGGTTTTAACCACATGACAAACATCGATGTGTTGATCTGTGATCTATTTGTGTGAAGCCATTTCTGAAGGTGTTCGGTCTTTTGGGAGTACCTTGTTTACCCGAACACTTTCATGAGTCATGTCAATCCTTTGAGTCTTTCAAAAGAATGCATTGTCCATTGTCGCATTGTGACTCCATCTAGTCATGCTTCCAATTCGTTTTGTCGTGCCGCCAAATGTTCAAAGGGGATTTGAAGAAGTTTTCACTCTACAGTCTACACAGTCTTTGTGTCAGTATCTTTGAGTCAGTCATATGGTTACTACATTCACATCATTCCAGAACTATGTTCTGATTTTTGTGTCATCGATGTGGGACTCAGCATGGCCCTCCTTCGACGAGGCTATTTCTGTCGACATCAGCTCATCATCCGGGAAATAGTCTTAGAAACAATATTTATTACCTTGAGATCTGTATGCCTTAATGGTATATTCTCTCACTCTCGACATAGGTTCACATCATTGAACTTTGATCGATAGAATTGACTGGGTGTTTGACATCAGGACATCTATTCGCGCTCAGTAGATTGTACTAGGGTACCTTGGGAATCATTGACATTAATGGTGATCTCCCTCTCACTTGTTAACGATTCACATCATTGACCGGTAATCAAGTGGTTTCTACCTTGTTTGACTTCATATCATTGTAATCACATGGATAGAATCGTACTTTGTGGAAGACGAGACGAAGACCCTGGGCATTTGTTTAAAAGCGCTCATTGCTTTTTCCCCAGGTTGCAATGGGGTTTTGTATATCTAGCATGGATCCGCATTTGTATGGTCATGTCTATGCTCAAATTTGCGTCTGTATGACATAGATCTGCATTGTATGTCTGGTATCTATGTCCAATTTTGAGTCCTCTATCACATGGATCTACGTTGTATTCTAATATCCATGCTTGTTTATTCCTCTCATGGATCTGTCTTGTATTGGTCTACAGACTTGAGTTTGGTTACTTGTGTCTATGAGTCAACATACTGATGTACTATAGATGCCTACTCGACAACATACTTCAATCGAACCGATATTTTCATCTCATGGCGACGACTTGTTCTCTCAAAGCTCTCGTTAATCGTATCCCTCTAAGACTCATGCTTTGGGGGGCATCTTGCTATACCAAAATCATGTCACCATCATGTGATAAGACATTTGACATACCCGTTTGCCCTAAATCCTAGCTTCTGGAGTGGAAACTAATGGTTTTTCATCAATCTTTCATGAAAATTCCCAGCACCACGCTTATCCCTTTATCCAGGAGTGGTACCCCTGTTTGCACCGCCCATCCTCTATTGTCCACGAGCGGTGCCACCGCTTATTTCCCTTGTTCCATAAGCGGTTATTACCAGAAACGCTATGTCATTGAAGGAGAAATGTGATACCCTGGGTAAAAAGGTAAAAAGAGAAGTTTCTCGAGGCTTCTAGATGATGAGCCTCGTGTCCCCTCTTATCCCTATCATTGTGGGTTAGTTGAACTTGAGATCCCTCATCCTAGAATCTTAGAGGCCACCTCACCCACTAATCTCTCAACCTACTCTATCCATTAAAGCCCTATAAATATGAGCTCATATCCATGGTTGAGGAGAGAACACTTGAGGTATTGTTATGCTATTGTATTGATCACTTGGCCCAAGACCATTTGGGGAGAGCATAGAGATCTAGAGTTGGAGCTTTTGGGGATGAGAATGTTTGGTTTCATGGAGATGCATGTCAACACTAAGGCTTGGTTGTAAACTTCTTCATATTTATTTAATGCAAGCTTATTTATGTCCCACATATGTTGTTGTTGTTTGATTCCGCATATATGGTTCTAGATTCCTTAGTCACTAGCATAGATTAGTAGATCATATTCTAGTTGCTTTGATCTATTTCATGTTGAGCTCATTGCAGGTACATAGGTAGACTATCAAAGCCTTGTATTCCAGATATCTACAGCATCTAGGGAGAGTCTTCAACTGATGTCCTCCATTTGTTCTAGATCTGAACCATTTAGACCAGTAGAAAACCTTCCTATCCACGGGAGGTGAAATATTCCAGCTAACAAAACCCAGGTGCGTCGATAAATCTAGAAATCCAAAAGAAACAAATAACCTTTAAAATAATCAATTGTAAACCAAACTGAGATTTTGGTAAGTATAGACATGAACCAAAGAAGGAAAATGAGGTTGAAACAAGATGGATTTCTCACCTTAGATCCTTGAATGAGTGAGATAAAAACTTTGTAACCTTGTAATCAAAAGAAAAATCAAAACTCATAGATCTGATTAGTAATCACCAGTATGGTCACTAGTTTTGTTATCATAAATTTTCAATCAATGTTGACAAACATTGTTTCCCTAATCTACATGGGGTAGAGATAGAACAAAAAGTCACAATGAGGCATCCTTTCCCTAGACCATGGAACTACTTGAATTGAATATTTCTTACCTCAACGATGTAGGTGATCCTTGCCTTGTAATTCTCTTGTGATCCAACCACACTCTTTCCCTCCTATACCAGTAGTGATTCCAACAGCATAAAGCTATTCTCTTGGCTCTCTTACATCCTCTTATCCATGAAGGGAAGCTTGTATATATATTCCAAATATGGCCCAAAGGGATTGATATCTTTTTGGAGGAAGGTGAGGAATGATCCCTATAGGTGAGGGGTTTGAATGACACCTATTCCAAGAAGTTAGGATAAGCCTTCACGAGGACTTTTGTCTAGAAGGTACTCGAAATATTCTCTTTTTACCTATTTGACAGTACTAACGCTCCTTGTATATGGGAAAGTTGCATCGATGCTCTTTTCCTTGAGTTAAATAGTGTCATTGGCACACATTGTCAGAAGGAAAGAGGTGTCAGGGTAGTCTGACGCCCTATGTCAGGAATCAAGTCGCATCATACATTCTAGATTTGAGAAAAGGGACTCCTCAAAAGATGGTTTGGCCATATCATTTTAGGGGATTGAGCATAGAGACAAATTTGAGGTGTAACATTGAACCAGGGACAGAGTTACTTACAACAATGACCAAGTTGTTCCATATTTATGCCAATGATCACAAGATTAGAAGATCTGTAACCTCATCTTCAAAGCTCACTTTTATAGGACTTAGATGACTAGTAAGCGTATTAAATTCATTTAAATGGTCAGCAACAGATCCACCTTCTGACATCTTCATATTAAATAAACTCTTCATTAAAAATATGTTGTTGGAATTTGAGGTTTTTTCATAGATCTTATCCAATGCGCTCATCACACCCTTTGTTGTCGTTTCTTTTGAGATATTGAAAGCTAGGAATAGTCATATTGTTCCTAGTGCCTTTCTTTCAAGAACCTCCCATTCTCTGTCCTTCATAATCATCAGTTGTTTATTTTTTTCGCCCAAAGGTATGTATAGATCCTTTTGGTACAGATAATCCTCCATTTGCATCTTCCATAACCTGTAGTTTTGGATGTTAAATTTCTTGACCCTAATATTTCCTTCTTCTACCATTGCTCCCACTCGAACCAAGAACACTTCTTTATTGTGATTTTACCAACCAAATAGACCTTTTTCATTTGATACCAATTGTTATAAAAATAGGATCGCAAAGAAATAACAATAAATAATAAACAAGATGAAAATATAAAAATACATTACAAGAGAGACACAAATATAACGTGGTTCACCCAAAATGGGATACATCCACACAGAAATTGCTAGCCCTTTATTATTATACCATCTAAAAAAATGAAGGGATATAACCTGTAACAACCCCGTTGCACTTCCTCTTCACTCTCTCATAGTATCTCTCACACAATCACATATATTGTTTAACAATGCTACAATACAATACACACTCGTGTTACAATGCTTTTTGTTTATAGGGGAATTACCATGGGCCTGTAAATTGTTGGCCAGCAAACATCTCAAATAAATTCTTTCAGGGACTTCATTCCTGAACCCCCTTTCTCAGGGGTTTTTCCCCCATACCCCCAGCTGGGAGGGATGTCTCCCCACACCCCCCTGCTGGGACAAGTGTATAGTAAAACTAGGGTACAAACATGGTTGAACAATAACATCTCTGAATCTAGAAGATCATGCTCTGTAAACAACAAGTAGATCTCATAGTTCAAGAATCTTGACATGCTTCTTGGGATTAGAGGTGTGGCAGAATCCAGAGGATATTTTCCTTAGATAAGGAAAATATGTGGTCGAGATGTTGGATTGCAAGGCTACACGAATTGAATTAAACTTAAAGTTGTTGCATGATTCTACTTCAGAGACAGTTGATGCCACTATCTATAGGAATATGATTAGTTTGTTAATGACGAGCATGAGGCTAGATATATTCTTTACGATGAATTCCTAGAGCCAGTACATGGTGGAGTCGATATGTTTTCACATGGTTGCATCAAATCACATGCTAAGGTACCTGGAGGGTATGAATGATTATGGCCTCAGATATGCGAGAGATTAAAGGATCTGACAGCATGATATGTTGACTTTGATTGGGATGGAAATTCTACATATTGGAAGAGAACTTAAGGGTGTTGCTTTATCTTGAGGTATGCCATGATTTCTTGGTGCAGCAAGAAGCAAACAAGTGTAGCACTGAGTACAATCAAGGCATCGTATATTGAAACTTGTTCATCAAGTTATAAGGTAGTGTGGTTTCAGAAGCTACATGTGGGACTATTAGATGTTGAGTTAGATATGACTTGTGTGTTGTATCACATCGAGATCTGATATCACTATAACTAGTATATGGTGTAGAGAATAGAAATGAAGCTCTAGTATGTTGTTATGGACGAGCATATTTCCAATGTCTTGACCAAGCCTCTAGCAAGATTGAAGTTTGAGTACTTCAGGGACAAGCTTGGAGTAGTGCATATCGGTGTCCATCGTAATAGTGAGTGATGCAACCCAGTGGTATCCTACACCCAGTATGAAAAAGGAATGGCTATGTAGATGCTAACTTCTTGGTTGGATCCTGGCCTAAATCCATTATGAAAAAGGATTGGCTATGTAGATGTTGAATTCTTGGTTGGAGTTAGTCCTATATCCAGTATGAAAATGGACTACCACTACAGATATATGCATTCAATATGAAAAAGGACTGGCCTTGTGAAAGCATCCAGTATGAAAAAGGATTCGCACTGTTGATATCTGCATTCAATATGAAAAAGGACCGACCCTGCAAAGGCATTCAGTATGAAAAAGTACTAGAACTGTAGAGATATGCATTCAGGTTGAAAAAGGGTTGACCCTATGAATGCATCCAGTATGACAAAAGGACGGTCACTGCAAAGATTTGCATTTAGTATGAAAAAGGAATAACCCTACAAAGGCATCTAGTATGAAAAAATATCGGCACTATAGATATGTACATCCAACATTAAAAATGGTTGGCACTGTATGGATATCTTGACCTGCATCTAGCATGAAAAAGGGTTGGAACTGTACAAAAATGTTGACCTACATCCAGTATGAAAAAGAGTTGGCTCTGTAGAACTTTTGAGGAGGTATATATCTGAGAGATGTCACTAGTCAATGGTCGACGAGATAATAGATTCTACAACTATGATGATGATCCAGAGTGATGATGATCTAGAGTAATGATGATCAAGCGATGATGATCCAAAGTTATGATGATCCAGTAATAATGATGTCCAGATATTGTATCCACTTGTGGTGTTGATCAGGTCAAAAGAATACCTTCCTTATTAAGAGGGATTGTTGTTGTAAATGTAACTTCGAAGTATATTATTCATTGTATTATTTGTATTATTATTATTATTATATTTTGTTGTAATTTTATTGTACCTCCTTTAAGGGATTTTTTCCCTCTGATCAAAAGGTGTCATTTACGTAATTGGTCATGTAATAGTCAAGGTAAAATCTTTATTCTAATTCAAGGCAATAATCCCCAAACGAATATTGTAAAATGTATTTTTTCAGTACCCTTAGGATAGGTAAGCCTAGTAGGGTCTATAAGTCAACCATGTTGGACCAAAAGGTCACACACATGATCAATAAAAATAGGGAGGCGCCCTCCCTCATTTGCACACATTGCAAGCTAAAGCAAGTTCGCTCAAGAGAGAGAAAGACAAGTGCACCTGTTAAGAAGAAGAATAAGTTGTTGAAGACATGTTATATTTGGCTATTTTATCTTGGTTTGACATTGTACTAAGCGACGGAACTATTTTGAAGAATTTGCATGGTTTTCTCCTTTATGGTTTCCCCTAGGAAAATCTCTTTGTTCTTGTGTATTGTTGTTCTTGTCTATAGTTCAGTTTACAAATATAACCTAATTGAATTAAAGTAAAAACTCTAACAATTCATTCATTACCTTCATGTTTATATTAGTTCTTAGTTTCTTGTTGCATGGTTGAATAATTATTATTAGCTATGTGATCATTACCTCTTTAAAAATTATCTATGAGCTAGACAATTAGTTGGACAGTTAGAGTTCATCACATTTTTTATATACCTAGGAGTCGCAATAGTTTTGTAAATAATACTACAAATCAGATTATAGATTGGAATGTCACTCATTAACAACAATAAAGTAAATTATGCATGTATATATAATCGTACCTGAAACATTGCATCATATGTAACGAACCCACACACACACACACATCATCATCATCATCCAAGATAAATGGATGTTTACATCAATGATTCCACAACTCTATCAAAAATATCTTATACAAAAAATCCCATGTCATAACATGGGAGTAGTCCCACAAAATACCTACTTATCATAATCATCATCATCAAAATAATTTCCCATGTCGAAGTCATCGTCATCAATATCAAGACCAGTGATATGGGAGACATCCCCTTTCATTATGCCTATAATGGAACATGCAGCCACACCTCTAATCCTCCTCATTATCAATTTCCACTCTAATGATGCTTGAAAATAGAGCATGATCGTCTACTCAACTAGGCGATACCATCCATCTTCCATATCCCTAGCCAACAACTTATTTATGTCTCAAAATAGGCTCACCAAAGCTGCCTCATCCCCCCTCCCCGACCAGTTCCTTTGTGCTAGGGGGGCATGATCAATTTCCTTAACCTTGCCTCATCCTATTTGATGTCGTTGAGTAGATACTAGTCCAATATATGGACACACACATGAGGTAAATGTAATTATAACATGTATCATATCAACTAATATAGAAACCATCTATGCTAGTATGTAAACGTAAATTGAAAATATTAATGAATATAATGCATACCTTGAGGTCGACATACCCATCCCGATGGTAGAGATACCACCAAGTCCATTGATTAGTCCATTTATACAAAGGGGTTATCCTTGATAACCAGAAGGAGTTGATTCCACTAAGCAAATAAATCCTACCAAAAGACATTTCCCATGGACCTACCCCCAACCCTTAGGATAAGATCCACCCATTGTTACATTTGGGGCTCCATAGGCCCTACATACCGAATCATATGATGGAGTCTTAATGTAGGAACCCTTGATCGAAGTAAGAATAGATGGAGGTCTCAAACCTCAAAGTTGCTTGATTGGTTGCACTAAGACAATCAACATTGCAGTGTTGTTAGAAACATTTCAACCCATCCAATGTAATTCCTATCCAGGACCTAATCGACAATCATCATCTAGAAACTTGTAATCCAATGGGGACCCCTTGACCACAATACTTGAATAAATCATTTTGCTACTACGTGGGTCATTAAGAGATCTATGTCCATTCGAATGGATTTGTGCGGTTATGAGCCCTTACTATAGTGGGCCTCTATTTAATGCTCCATGGCCACATCACCTACTATGATATACATGGGTAGACTCGTTATGAAGTATACATTAGTTAGGGTGATTTTTATGTGCTCACCCTATACCATGAATGCTCCTAGTTTTTCATCCCAGTACTTGACCATCTTCATCATTAGAAGACTACCCAACCCTCATCATTGGGTTCTCAAGGAATTTGAGAATTCCATATTGTGTGAGCATACCTCTCATGATCATAATATTACCAATATGCACTCATAGAGTCAAAAAATTCCTCTCTCTCCATATCACGCTCATGGATTTCATTTTATCCAAAATCAAAAGTGAATTCACACTTTTTACCCAAAAAACCACAAGTCAACATCACAACTTCCCATAGAAAAGATATGATGGAGTGTAGCATGTTATTTTTCCTAGTCTTATTCAAATTGACTATGAAATTTATCTCAAAGATTAACATGAACAAAAAAAATATCCAAGGTGCACAAGATAGAAAAGATACATGAGACACAAAGATTTTCCTCGAGGAAACAATAAAGGAGAAAACCCCAAAAACTTCCTCAAAATAGTTCTGTCATTAAGACAATATCACAAGATGGAAAAACCCAATTATAATGAGTCTTATGCATCTCTCTCTCTCTCCTCATGTGAACTTGAGTGAGAGTGTGTGTCTAAATGAGGAAGGTTGCCTCCGTATTTATACACATCAAGTGACTGACCTTCTAACTTGAATGGGTCAACTTATTACCCTAGAAAGGCCAACTTTACCTAGGGAGATACCAAAAATACATTTCATTATATTAAATTGTGGATTACTCCCCCGAATTACAGTGGAGGTTGAACCTCAAGGACCATAGAAAATAATGACATCCCAAAAGGAGGGAAACACATCTCTGATGGGGGTACAATAACATACAATGATAATATACATCGGAATATTTTTTGAAGTCAAATACAACAACACTCCCTCTTGACTAGGAATGTATTCTCTTTCCATAATCATTAACGCATATGGTCATGTCTCATCACAGATTCATCATCGTAGTTGTTGTCATAGTCCTCATCTTGCCAATCATTGAATAATTCCATCTGTCAGATTTATCTGTCGTTGAAATTTTCTATAGAGATAGCCATGTTTCATGCTAGGTGTAGACCTAGTCCTCATCTAGGTCTTAATCATATCCATGAGAAATCCATTGCGTACGTACATTACAATACCATTCATTACATTTCCACTGCAATCACCTGCATCTCCTATCATCATCTCGTCAATCCCATATCCTCTCATCATCATACACAGAGCACAGACGAGATGTATATCACATACCACCTGCATTGTACCAACATATGATCGCACCAGGACTCATTACATCACCAAGACAAGTTGTGTCTTCCACTATGCGAGAATCTATGAGGATCACACCAATTGCATTAGGTATCACGGTCAACCTGCGTTGTACAAACATAGGAGCACGATAGGACTCCTTACATCTCAACGATGACCTGTGTCTTCCACTATGTGAGAATATTCTAGGCTCATACCAAGTTCCTTGTGACCTCTCATCATCTCCAACATGGAAACACACACAAGTAATGATTACGTTCGAGAATAACCTGCATACCATTCCATGAATTTTAAATTCAAGGAAAACCTCAAGGACTAATTATGTCTAAGGAAAACATGCGTACCATGCCAGGACTGATTGCTTCCAAAAACAACCTTCCAAGACTCATTACATATAAGTAAAACCTACGTATCACACCAAGACTAATTACATCCAAATATGACCTGACAAGATTGATTACGTCTAAGAACAACCTGCGTACCATGCCATGACTTTTACGTTCAATGAAAACCTATATACCTTCCCATGTGATATCTCATGCATCTATTTCTTCCGGTATCTTGTCATATCTAGCATGGGAGCATGCCAAGACTCATTACGTCACCAAGGCAGCCTGCATCTTCGACCATGCTAGAACTCGTCACTCCCTCTTTCTCAGGACCTCGTTCTTGATCACACCAAGTCTCTCTCTGAAGTATTCGAAGTTAAATATAGCTAGCGACTTGGTCAACACATCGTTTATATACTCGTACGTCGCCATGTACTGGAGCTTCACTTATCCTCTCTACACTATATCTTAGATATAGTGATAGTTTATCTTGATATGCTTCGACTTGTCATGGAACATTGGGTTCTACGAAAATTTCTTGCAACTTTGTTTGTCACAAAAGATATAAGTAGCCTCTATCTAAAGATCAAAGAAATCAAACAGTAGCTTCTAAACCCATACTGCCTCACAATTGGCCGAGCAAACTGCAACATACTCTACCTCAGTTGTACTCATTGCCACATAGGACCGATTCCCACTAAACCAAGAGATCATGTTGGATCCCAAATTGAAGCAGTATCCCAAAGTGCTTTTCATATCATTGGAATTACCTTCCCAATATGAATCAACATAATCATGCAGGTTAATCTTCTGATTCACATCATACTTGATCCCATAATCAATTGTACCATTCAGGTACCTCAATACATGTTTTTCAACAACCAAGTGAACATATCTTGGATATGTCGAGAACTCATTCAGGGTGTTCAGAGAAAAGGATATGTTTGGTCTTGTATTCATCAGGTACATCAATTATCCAATAATCTAATGATACATTGTGGAATAAACCGACTCTGATGAAGCATCACGCAATAGCTTCAATTTCAATTCCATAAGTGTGGCTATCGCCTTACAATACAACATTCTAAATCTCTTCAAAATATTCACTGCATACTTTCCTTGACCATGGAAAATACCGTAAATACTCTGCCACACCTCGATGGATAAGAAGTAGTGCATCATCCCTAGGTATTTCATATTGAACTCAATGGCAAGATTCCTCTTTAAATCTACAATGATTTAGTCCTCTCCTGTCAAAAACAGGTCATCAACATATAGCAAGAGCATCATCGGTCTTTCGCCTTCAATCTTGAAGTAAAGGTTAGAATCCACTTTACTCTTAGTAAATCCTAAGGTCATCGGGAAGTTGTCCATCTTGTCGTACCATGTCATGGCTTCTTGTTTCAATCCGTGCAAGTATTTCTTTAATTTGCACACATGAGTCTACATGTCATGTGTCTCAAATCCTAGTGGTTTCTCTATGTACACTTCCTCTTCAACTATACCATTCAAGGATTTTGTATTCATGTCCATATAGTGTACCTTCCATTTCAATACTGCGACCAATGCAAGTATAGATATGATGGAAGTGTATCTCTCTACAGGCACAAATTTCTCCTCATAGTCTATGCCTTATTTCTATGATAATCTACATGCCATGTACCTTGCCTTTTGTTTTTCAATTCTGCCACCTGCATTACACTTTATCTTATATATCCACTTCAAAGTCACAACATACTTCCATTCTGTTCTCGGAACTATCTCCTAGACATCATTATTCGTAATCGACTTGTACTCCTCAATAATGGCATCCTTCCATTCTTTCTTCTCGACTGATTCTTCGTAGTTGGAAGTTTATTTGTCAATTATGTCACATAGTAGGGCCACATAGTTGTTGTATGGTTTAGGTATTTTCCTTTCTCTATGCATCTCATCTAGATTGCCATACCTTTCTGCATCTTATAATAGCTCTTGTTCCCATGTTGGTTTTCTCTTCACGGATTTATTCTCATGAAGTTTTTCTACAGGTTCTTATGGTTATGACATGTCGTGATGTTCATGGTCTTCTAGATTTGTTTCTGCCATTAGCATATCTCAGACTCTAATTCCTTCAGTTTCTTCGACCTCTTCAATAGGTTGTTTTCTAGATCTAGAGTATGTTGAGTCTTCGTCAAATGTCACCTCTCTGTTGATGTCAATATTCTTAAATCCTGGGAAGTATATTCAATAGTTATTCGGGTACACAGGGTACTCCCAAAAGACCGAACACCTTCAGAAACCGCTTCACACAAATAGATAAAAAAATCAACACACTGATGTTTGTCACGTGGTTAAAACCATCGAGAGGGAAACATTCCACGGCCCCAGCCAAATAGCTACTTGGAGCAACTTATTATGCAAAAGAAATAAAGTTACATGAGCTTCTCATAATCGATCAACTAGCCAAGGACCCTCTATGCTCTTTAAATAGAGATCATAGACCAATCGGGTGTTAAGCAACAAATCAATGGTAGGTATGATCTAAGAGAATTTGAACCATCGGATTACTCTATGCCTAGAACATATCATAATCATTGGATTAGAATATTTACAAATGCATACTAAAGAAACACACTTTTACCAAACGGATATATTACACAAGTTGATCTTAACTAACTCCTAAGTGTCTAAATATCCTAACATCCCCCCTTAAGAACAACTTGGGATAGGATTGAAGGATTTACAAAAGTGACACTATTAGGAGAAGGAAGGAGGCATTAGAGCCTATCCCCCCTTAAGGACACATTCCTAAACTCCTAATATAGACCGAAGTTTAGAAAACTTTGCTGATGTAAGAGACTTGGTGAAGATGTCTGCAACTTGATCAGCTATTGGGAAATAGAGCACTTCAATAACATGATCATGAACAAGATTTTTGATGAAGTGCATGTGTAGCTCAATGTGCTTGCTGCGTTGATGTAGAAATGGAATTTTGGAAAGCTTGATGGCACTTTGATTGTCACACCAAAGTGGGGTAGGCTGATGCTGCTCAAATCCAAACTCTGAAAGGATCTGTCGAAGCCATAAAGCTTCCTAACTAGCATTAACTGTGGCTCGATATTCTGCTTCTACTGAAGAAAGAGCAAGAGCTTGTTGTTTCTTACAAGCCCAAGTGATAGGTCCAAATCCCAGACTGAAAACATAACCTACAGTAGACTTTCGATCATCAGGATCATCGGCCCAATCTGAATCAGTGAAACCAACCAACAAAGGTTTTCCCCCTGTACTGTAATGAATCCCAAACTGAATTGTACCTCAAATATATCGAAGTATTATTTTTGCTGCTTTCCAGTGACTTTCATGAGGAGTTTGCATATAACTGGCAACATGAGCAACGCTAAAGGAAAGGTCGGGACAGGAATGAGTCAAGTATAAAAGACTACCAACACACTGACGATACAAGGTGGCATCTACTTCAGGGGAAGTACAAGTGGCAGAAAGTTTGACTCCAGACTGGAAGGGAGAAGGGGCTGGTTTACAATCTTCCATGTGGAAGCGACGAAGAAGGTCACAAGCATACTTAGACTAGGAAAGAAAGATTCCTTCTTTGGTTGGCAACACTTGGAGACCAAGAAAATAATGCAAATGTTCTAAATCTGACATTTCCAAATTTTGCTTAAGACTGGATTTCACATGGGTTATATGGTTAGGGTCACTACCTGTAAGGATAAAATCATCAACATCAAGAACAAGTATGATGAGATGGTTTCCTACTTTCTTGGTATAGACATTGGGGTCAGAATGGCATCTAAAAAAAACAGTGTCAAGGAGAAATCTATCCATTTTGGCATACCAAGCTCTAGGAGATTGCTTAAGGCCATATAAGGATTTCTTAAGGAGAGAGACAAGGCTAGAGTTATCGTGAACATATCTAGGAGGTTGTTCCATGTAAATTTTCTCATGTAAATCACCATGTAAAAAGGCAGACTTGACATCCATTTGATGGACTTCCCATTTATGTAAGGCTGCAAGGGAAAGAACAAGGCAGATGGAATTCATTTTTGCTACAAGGGAAAAGGTTTCATTGTAGTCAATCCCTTCAACTTGGGAAAAACCTTTGGAAACTAACCTTGCCTTAAGCCTTTCAACACTTCCATCTGATGCATAATTAGTTTTGTATACCCATTTACATCTGACAAGTTTTCTTCCTTTTGGAAGAGAAACAATATCCCAAGTATCATTCGCCATTAAGGAACGATATTCTTCATCCATAGCTGCATCCCAATCTAGATTTCCTGAAGCTTCTGCAAAAGTTTATGGATCATGATTCTCAGAAACTTGAGCCAAAAGAGAAGAGGCTAGATGAAACTGAGAACGTGTTTGACATTGATCTCTAGGATCACCGACAAGATCACCAGCTGCTTCACATGTTGAACAGACCGATCGAGGAGGCATTGGTGCTGGTGAAATTGGAGGAACATGAGCAAGCGGAGGTGGATTTTCATCCTCACTGTCATCATCAGAAACTGGAGTTGGAAACCTGTCAAGGAAGCTGGAAGAAGAAGAAGAGGAAGGCACAATCGTCAAATCAAGCTCGCACGCCAAAGATGGCACACCTGCCAAGTTAGGCTCGCAGGCCAAGAGATTTTCTTCAAATTTAACATCTCTTTTAGTGATTATATCATGAGAATGTGGCTGAAGAAGTCTATAACCTTTTACATCTTCAGAATCCAACAAATATGCACTTTTCACTTTTATCCTGCAATGCTTTCCATTTTTCATCTGGAATGTGAGTCCATGCTTCACAACCAAACACATGAAAGTGACTTATATATGGTTTAATTTTACTCCATTCTTCTTCCGGTGTTATACCTTGTAAAACTTTAGTGGGTATGCAATTAACTATGTAATTTGCACAATTTATGGCCTCAGCCCAATATTGAAGACTTAGTCCCTTAGATTGGATCATACAATTATCCATTTCTTTTAAAGTGTGGTTCTTTCGTTCAGCTAGACCATTTTGTTGTGGTGTATATGGAACAATGTGTTGTTGTTGGATTCCTTGTTCAGTGCAAAAACTAGTGAACTTGTTGTTAACATATTCTCCTCCATTGTCAGATCTTAACTTAATAATTTGATGACCAGATTGTTTTTCAACAAGGTCCTTGTAGGCCAAGAACATGTTAAAGACTTCACTCTTAAGTTTTAGGAAGTAAACCCAAGTGCATCTGGAGTAATCATCAATGAAAGTTAAGAAATATTTGAAACCAGAAAAGGAAGCAGATGGAAGAGGGCCACAAAAGTCACTATGCACAAGCTCCAAGGGAACCGAGGCGTGCCAAGAGGCACGTTTGTCAAAACTGTCCCGATGATGTTTTCCAAGTACACAACTGGAACAAACACCATCCTTGCAAGATACCAATGGAAGCCTAGTCACCATATTGTTTTTACGTAGTTGTTGCAATGAGTGATAATTTAAGTGACCAAATCTCTCATGCAAAAGTTTGCTCAAGTTATCAATATGAGCAACAAAAACTGAAGGAAAAGGTGATGACCCAAAGTTGTTAAATTTGTACAACCTGGTAATATCATCAACAGTTCCAGTAGCAAGGACATTTTGAGGATTTTTAAAATCCTTGATTACAACTTGGTGAGGTGTAAAAGTCACAGTTTACCTTCACCCGAATAAGTGATTTGATAGACTGATAACAAATTGCAGGAAAGTTTTGGAACACATAGTACATCACTGAAATTACCATTTTCTACTGGAACTGTTCCAGATCCTACAACACTTAGAGATATATCATCACCAACAAATATTTGTTTGGTGTTACATTCATGCATAGTAGAAAAGATGACTTGATCCTTAGCCATATGATAAGATGCTCCATAATCAATGATCCATTCATTTGAAGTAGAAGAAGAAGATGCAGTATAAGAGTAACCAGAAGCACAAAATGCATGTCCATGAGACTTAGATTCTAAAGACGAATCTAGGCTGATGTGGTGCTTCTTCATTACTACTTCCAAGGATGCCATCTTAAAACATTTAGATTCATCATTATTATCTTTCCCACAAAAATTGCAATGACGCTCAGTATTGTTTCTTTTTTGCTTGGATCCTTTGTCATTTTTTAAAGGAGGAGCTGACTGAGAGGGTTTGGGACCCTTGTTGTTTGGATTATTATTGCAAAAATTATGTTTCTTGGGAGGCTTGGACTTTTCTTTGTGTTGGGACAATAAGGATTTCTCAAATGTATCAGCATTGTTAATTATTCCAAGATGAATGAGCTTATCTTGCTCTCTAATTAAGGAATCACAAAAGGATTCAAGGCAAGGCTCTTGATAGCTAGCTGCAGTCAAGGATTCTTTCATGGAGTAGAATGTAGATACAAAAACAGAATATGCAGGTCCAAGTTTTGAAAGAATATGATAAATACATTGCTTTTCTTCTTTCTAAATCTTGCATTCGGCACATAATAGTTTAAGAGTTTTATACTTAGATAAATAGTCTTGAATGCAAGAAAAATCATTTGGATTCAAGGAAAGCAACTCATTCTCAAGTTGATGACCCCGAATTTCATTTTGTTTACCAAACACAGATTCCAAATTTACCCAAGCAAGATTAGGTTCATCAATTCCAGATATGTGGAATCGCAAATCAATAGAGATTGACATCCCAATCAATCTACGAGCTTCATCACATCGATTTGCCCATTTAATTTTCTTATCATCATCAGTGGGTTCTGTTTCTTTCCCTGAGGTTATCCTGAAAAGTCCCCTACTTCGCAGAACATCCTCCATACGATATTTCCATGAGAAATAGTTAGAACTTGTAAGTATAATATCACAAGGGGTGGCCATACTGTAAAATAATGGTTGAAATAATAGAAAAAAAACTGTTTGGATGCAAAGAGATCGAAAAAGTATGCGGTTTAAAAAAAACGGCACTTAAAACTGGTTCTGGATGATGAAGTTATGCCTAATCAAAGAAAATGTTGAAGATGTCCCCAATAGTGACGTGACAGATATTAACTTGACCAACTAAAAAAAAACAAGCCCCCTTTTCCCAAAATCAACCTTTGATAATCACTTTTACAATAAAGTTGCTTTGAAGTGAATCACTTTTGTAGAATAAGTGATGTTCACTTTTACAATAATGTGACTTTTAAATAGTGCGGCAATAAATTAAAAGACTTAAGTGACTCACTTGTATTTTATTTTATTTATGTGAGATGCACTTTTACAATAAAGTAACTTGAAAATAGAAATTGCATGCACTAAAAAGTAGCTTGATAAGACTTGAACTCAAGACTTATCAAGGTGTATAGCAACTTTGGACCAAGTGAGCTAAGTTTAAAATGTATGTAAAAGTATGGAAAGAGGAAGGGAGCTTTTTTTTTTTTACTCTTCTCTCTCATTTTTCGTGCTTACTTTCTTTTCCTGCAAATCACAAAAAAAACGAAAAACAAAAACAAAAAAAAACTTTTTTTCCACACAATAAGGTATTGATATTGGTTAGCTTGCCTGGAAAATCTACGTTTTCAAGTTTTCTCGATGTTTCTGATTTGTCGTGATCGCACAAGGTGCACGGCAAAGAGCATACGTAGCCGAAAAGACAAGAAAAAAACCATTCCATTACTGTTTCTGATTCACCGCGATCGCGCAAGGTGCACAGAAAAGAGCATATGCAGTCAGGGAAAACAAAAGTCCAAGACTAAAACATAAAATATCTAATAATAAACTGATAAAATATGAGAGATTTAAAAAAAAAAAACTGTCACTGTAACATTATACCTTCAGATTTGCCAAAATGGGTGTTTCTAGAGCAAACGGAAACGGTTTTCGGTGAAACGAAAACTATTTCCCAATGGAAATAGTGATCCGGACGCAATTGAATAGCTCCCATAGGCCAAAAATGCACAAAATATCTAGAAACAAAAATCCTTTCAAAGTTTCAGCAACACCAGTTCCAAATCTATATCAAAACCGAAAGCGGCTCTTCATAAAAGCTCTGATACCATGTTCGGGTACACGGAGTACTCCCAAAAGACCAAATACCTTCAGAAACTACTTCACACAAATAGATCACAGATCAACACACCGATTTTTGTCACGTGGTTAAAACCCTCGAGAGGGAAATAGTCCACGGCCCCAGCCAAATAGCTACTTGGAGCAATTTATTATGCAAAAGATAGAAAGTTACATAAGCTTCTCATAATCGATCAACTAGCCAAGGACCCTCTATGCTCTTTAAATAGAGATCATAGACCAATCGGGTTTTAAGCCACGGATCAATGGTAGGTATGATCTAAGAGAAGTTGAACCGTCAGATTACTCTATGTCCAAAACATATCGTAACCGTCGGATTAGAATATTTACAAATGCATACTAATGCATACTAAAGAAACACACTTTTACCTAATGGATATATTACACAAGTTGATATTAACTAACTCCTAAGTGTCTAAATATCCTAACAGTAGTCCTTTGAAGTGTCATTGTATCCTACGAATATACCCTTCCTCCCAGAAGGATCGAGCTTGGTCCTCTTTTCCTTTGGAATGTGTATGTACACTGGGAAACCAAATATTCTGAGATGGTTGAATTTTGGTTTCCCTCTTGAGAAGGCCTCTTCAGGAGTATTTTTTCCGAGTACTTGGTGAGGAGTACGGTTATGTACATATGCAGTTGACCTTATCACTTCTACCCAAATATGCATCGAAAGATCTTGGTCATGTAACACTGCTTTTACTGCTTCCATTATAGTTTTGTTCTTTCATTCCGCAATGCCATTCTATCGAGGATTGTATGGAGTGATCAACTCCCTCTTAATCACAAATTATCTACAGAGTTGCTTGAATTCTTCTGAGGTTAATTCTTGGCTATTCTCTAACTACAGAGTATTGATCTTCCTTTTAGTATGTTTCTCGACAAAGGCTTTGAATTCCTTGAACTTACTAAATACTTCATTTTTTCCTTCCAAGAAATATATCCAAGTTTTATGTGAGAAGTCATCTATAAAAGAAACATAGTATACATACCTGCTTAGTGATTTTGATGACATGGGACCACACACATCTAAGTGTATTGGCTCCAGTATTCCTTGTCATTTGCTTTCACTGCTGGGAAATTTCTAGTTAACGTTTTAGGATTTCGCACATCCTTTGCAAATTCCTTCATGTTTTTCCTGGATTTCTAGAAGTCATGAAATTACTTTGCTTGCAATTGGTAGTGCTTTATAGTGCACATGTGCAAGAATTCGGTGCCATAGTTCACTTGGTTCTATTGATGCATGAACTAATGCTTGTTAAGGTTGTCCCCTCAACTTGTATAATCCTCCCTCTTGCTCTCCAATTATCATTGCATCATCGATTTTCTTTCCTTTTATCCACATTAGGACTTGGCCATCAACAAATGAAACCCTTATTCCCTTTGCATCTAGTGCTAAGATGGAGAGAAGATTCTTCTTCAATCCTGGAACATATAGAACGTCTTTCATCTTCAAATATTTTCTGGAATCTAGCTTGTATGAAGCTTCTCCACTTCCTTTTATGGGGTATTGATAAGCATCCCCAAGTTTCACCTTGTGAGGTTACTCATGCTCAGACATATTTATGAATGATTCTTTGTATCTCGTCATATGTTTGGATGACACGCTATCCACGAGACAATCATTTATTCCATGTGATATAGTTTCCATGAGTGTTGATATTAGGACATACTCTTCATCACTTAAAGAATCGTCTCTTTCTTTTATGAATCTTTTATTTGTTGGTTCATCGTCTTCGGCAGTGTGAGCATGATGTATTTTCTTGTTGGACTACTTATTGAAAGAGTCTTTGTTCCTAGGACAATATCTGGAGTAGTGTCCCTTCTCAGGAGGATATTTTCTAGACTTATTTTTTCTTTTCTGATGATGGTCCTTCCTCTTGTTGTGATGGTGGTTCTCCCTCTTTCTTCTAGTGTGAGTTGTGAGAGATTTATCTTCATTTGATCCCATCTTCTCTTCTCTTGTTATGACTCAAAACTCTTCTTGTGCACATTCTTCTCAGATTATGTTGAAATATATCAGCTTCCTTCTTGCACAAATTCCTTGAATGATTGAATCCCATGACGTTGGGATACCATTCAATGTGGTCATAACAATCTCTCCTTCTACATTATCTTTGATTGCTTCAAGTTGTTCCTTTATTTGAGAAACCCTTGTGAAGTAGGACTGCATGATCTCTTATTTATGTCTCTTCGCATTCTTTAGTTGGTTCCTCAATGTCATCTTCTAAGTGATGTTCTTTCCTTCGAACTACTTCTTCAAAGCATCAAACACTTCCTTAGGTGTCTTCAAGGATGACACATGGGGAATGAGGTGATCCTTAATAGAATCTATAAAGATCCACTAGGCCTTAACTAATTTCTTCTTATGAATAACCTTAGCCTCATCTCCCTCTGGTTCTAGAACTTCCCCATCTCCCTCTGGTTCTAGAACTTCCTTACTGATATACTAATCCAAATAATTTTCTTCGAGGATTAGGGAGATCATGTACTTCCATGCTCAGAAGTTATCATATTCCCCAAGCTTATCATCAAGCTGCATATGATGAATCAATTTGAAATGAGAACCTCAAATGGAAATAGCATATATATAGACCTTACCAATTTGAGGTTCCCGATCTAATTCTGGAGCTGGTTAACCTAGGGTTTGTTAAAGAAACCCTAATTTTTCAAGATTGGAGCTTTGGAATTATTTCTAGATAGAAAGATGTGCCTCCTTGAGGTGAATTGCTCAGTAAGGTCCTTTTATGAAATTAGGGGTGGGAAGTCTCTGAAACTTGATTCCCTAGTTTATCCTGACACGAGTGTCTAGGCCACAAATGAAAATTCTTCAATTGGTATTATGCTTCCACCAAAAGTGACTTGCCCTCCTAGGGCAAGTTATCCTAGCCATCTTTTCTTGATGATCTTTGGAGAGAAGACCTTGAACTAGGAAGCCTTAGTTTCTATTGATGCATAGTGCCTTCTTTTAGAGAGGCTCTGATACCATCTTATTTTTTCTAGTCTTATTCAAATTGATTAGGATATTTAACTGAAAGAATAGAAATCACAACAAAATATCAAAGATGCACAAGATATAGAAGATACACAAGACACAAATATTTTCCTAGCGGAATCCATAAACGAGAAAACCCTGCAAACTTCCTCATAATAGTTCTATCACTAAGACAATATCACAAGATGGAAAAACACAAGTATAAGAATTCTTCTGAATCTCTCTCTCTATATCCTCCTTGATCTTATCTCTCTCCTCATGCAAACTTGAGTAAGTGAGATTGTGTCTAAATGAGGGAGGGAGCCTCCCTATTTATACACATCAAGTGACTGACCTTCTAACTTGACTGGGCCAACCTCTTAACCTAGTAGGGTTGAATTTACATAGGGAGACACCAAAAATACATTTCATTATATTAAACTGAGGACTACTATCCCAACTTACATCAGAGGTTGTGCCTCAAGGACCATACACAATAATGACATCTCAAAAGGAGGGAAACGCACCTCTGATGGGGGTACAATAAAATACAATGATAATATACATCGTAATATCTTCCAAAGTTACAAATACAACAACATAGCACATGTTTGAGCAAAAATTAGAACCCTGTCACACTTTTACCCCTAACAATTGCGACTTCCAATCACATGATTGACCTCAACAAGTGTGAGTGCATAGAATTTGTCATGCGGTTTTTTTAGCGCGTCACAAAAATATACCCATAATCTATGATGGTTGATGACATTTTGTAGTGATCCTTAATCCAAAAATCGAATCAAAACAACAATATAGAACCCTTATACATTAGAAATACCAAGAAAGATTCACACCATAAACAACACAAGAATGTAGAGGACCCTTAAGGTATGGTAACACCACCAAATACCTCTTAAAAGAATAATCACTCCACAACCATGCTTACTACAATACAATTCATCCAACATATCTCATACTTTGATTCTTTTGTATATTTATACTTTCTCATGAGTATTCTGTAAAATTATCAAAGCCACACGATTATCAGGTTGGATTGAACCTCACTATGAAAAGAAAGAGTGAATGAGGAAGAATTTCAATGCAAGAATTTTTAAACTGTAATGGTGAAATTATTCACACAAGAGGCAAAAAATTGACAACATAACTATATATGAATAATCATTAACTTGTATGTAATACATACATGATACAATAAAGAGAATTTGAATCCTTTAGGAGTGATTCTAACTTGGACTGACTCCATAGATCACTAATTGTGGAAAACTCACCACTAGAGGCTCACTAGTGTAACTCTAGACAAATGAAACACCTCGCATTCAATTAACTGAACAGGGTATGTGAGAAAAGCCTCCCAATATCCTTAAATCATGCAAATATGGTGTAATACTAACTAAATATGAACAACTATGGCCAATCGGAGCATAACTCAACACATACTAAGGAGAACTAATGGTGGGACTCCCATTACTCAGTACGGGTTCCTAAAATATAGGGATTGGCCTCTGGAGATCCTAAACTCATACATACTAGCGCATCAAGTGGTAGGTGGGCCTCAGATAATTTCTCAATGGCACTAATGAAGTGGAAACACATTTCTAAGCTAGGAAACTGACATTTAGACTATGGTGGACAAGGGAGGATTACAAATAATCCTAACACCCCCCCTCAATCCAAACTTGGACAACCTAGGCCCTGGAAACTAATACAAAAGGTCACCCATACAATCTAATGCAAAAAATAATAATTTCTCAATAAAATGAGGAAATGGGGAAAAACTCTTGGGAACAGCCCCCCCTCAAATATGAACAAGGAACTAAATCAAGTTTTCACACCAAGAGACAAATTTATCCTGACTAAAAAAATTTGTGAAAAAATTCTGCAGTATGCACCTATGTGGAGTAGTAATGTAGTGTGATGGTCCTTGTGTGCACTAGTTCTCTAATATAGTGCATGTGAACCTCTCCACCTTCTTCCAATCCGATGCCATATAGGAGAAGAAATGTTGTTGCTTTTGCAGCCAGACTTGCATCTTTCGAACCTCTATGACAATATGGAAAAGTTGAACGTGGAATTCCATGCCCTGAGGTCTTGCTTGAGCCCATACAATGGTTTCCTCAGCTTGCATGCCAAGAAAAAATCATCAATGTACACCTTAGGTTGTTCCATGTAGATTTATTCTTCCAATTTACCGTGTAAAAAGGTACTTTTGTCTCTTATTTATAGAGGAAGAGAGATGTGATCCAATGTCTCCTTGTTCTTTAGTGACTCATATTCCTTATCCATGGATTCCTGCCTTGGTTAATCATGGCAAGCCACTTTGTAGAAATGTTTATTAGACCTCATCATCATGTAGCATCTCTCTAAAGAGTTTATAGCACATTTCTGGGAGAAGCAGATTTGTATAACAGTGCAAGGTTCTCATCTTTCAACTGAGATATGGTTCTCCTTTTGTCAAATGAATCTCCATACATTTTCCCAGCATGCTTAATGAATTTTTGAGCCCATTTACTCCTAGGATTGGGAATAGGGACTATATCTGTTTGAACTTCATCCTCAATACCACGATTTGATTCAAATTGGTCCTTAACTTCAAATTTTGAATCATCACAAGAAACATCATCATATGCAAATGGTTTAGGTAGAATGAATTTACCTTCCCTTTTAACTGGTTGCAGATCTTGCAATGGATCTGAGTATGGAAAAAATGTGAGAACTCATATGCCTTGGAGGAATGATTTGCCGTAGCTTTAGCTATAATCTTCCCAGTAGAGATATCTGAGATCTCAACTGTGTCAGGTCCAAAAATAACTCTCTTTAATGAACCCGTATGTGCCATCTGGTAAACAGATAACAAATTTGTTGTTAAATAAGGTACACAAATAAAAAATTTGAACATTCCATGTTCTAATTGTATTGTACCCCTCCCTTCATCTTGGATCTGAGTATCATCTCCCATGTGAATACTTAGGCCGTCAATGAGATTTAATGAAGAAAATGATTCTTTGGAGGCAACCATGTGGTTGGAGGCTCTGGAATCAATAAGAAAGGATTGATATTTTGAAAATCCATCCTTCAGTGCATGGAATCTCTCATGATCACTGGTATTGCTTTCAGGACCATTCTTCCTTGCACCTTCTGGGAGGTAAATATGGTGTTGTTCAAGAATTTTGGCCATTTTATCTATAGTTTTCTTCATATAGTCTTTCTCTGAATGGTTTCCTTTCTTAGAATAGGAACACTTGGTCTTTTCAAACCTATTATTCTTGTCCTTCTTGGAACCTGAGGCTCCATATGATGGATCAAACTCCTCCTTTGGTTTGAATTCAGTGTATCTCTTGCCCTTACCCTTTTGTCTCCCTTTAGCTTGCGCATTCTTGGTCTCCCCGGCCAGAAGATCTAAATCTTTAGAGGTTTTTAGGGCTCCCAGATGGATCAACTTATCGTGTTCTTAAATGAGGGATTCATTGAATGCACCAAGTGAGGGCATTCACCAGTTTGGGGTTGTCATTCTCTCCAAGTGGAAGGTGGACACAAATACTAAAAATTCAGAGCCAATCTTTCTCAGAATGGAGAGCACCAATTACTCATCCTTCTTGTCAATTCTACATTGTTTGCACTACATGACCAAAGACTTGAACTTGAAGAAGAATTTCTAGATGGTTTTGAATTTCTTGGGTTGAAGAGAAATCGACTCATTCTCCAAAATGTGGCCTCTTAATTCATCATGCTTTCCAACAGCAATCCGATATTTTTTCATACTTCCCTCAGTGTTTCTAGTCCATCAAGGTGGAAGAGTAACTCCCTGGAGATGTGAATGGACATGAAACCAAATGCTTCATCCAATTTGTTTAGGTACATAGATTTCTCTAAAGGTTGTTGGGGTTCGAGCTCCTTGCCCATAGTGACATTATACAGACCTTTGTTGCACAACACAATCTGCATATCTCCTCTCCAATCCAAGTAATTTAAGGGTGTGAGTATCCTCGGTGTCAAGGGTGTTGAATTCTCCATTTTTTAGCTTCAACAGCAGCACAATTATTCTGAACTCTTCAAATAACCTGCCGAAAACTCTATGTTACAACTGATTTTACCACACATGGTGGATCACAACTTTATGGCCTTCCCTATCCCTCTACAGACTCTTTAAAACTCATGGACCATTTTTGTACCTTATATGTTTCCAAGATCATCCCTAAAAACATTCATTATTTGATATACGCGACTTTTAAACCTATTCTTGTGTATATACGCGGATATGACCCTCAAAACCCGCATACATTGGGATGTGTGCAAAAGGCCAAGTAGTTTTGGAGTTTTCCTTGATGTGGATCCAAGCCACTTGTCTCTTGGCCTTTCATATGCCTTGAGATCACTCGGATTTGACCTTCCATTACCCCATTGAAGCACTATATAAAGAACCCTTGGATACATTAAAAGGGGAGGAGTTGAAGAGCAAGAAAACTATAGTCCATTGTTGCCGGAGCTTATACTTGAGTCAGCATCCCTTTGTCCCTTGGAGCACTTTTTGTTCTTCCCAAGATTTCATTTTCTTGTGAGCTTGCTATCAAGAGATGGAGGATTGAAGTGGTGGAGGCCCAGGTGGAGGACTCAGTTTCTCTGATTCGCAAACGTGCCGACAGAGGTTGTCACAATTGTAATATCTGATTTATATTAATAGAAATATATTTTCCTATTCAGTAATGTGTATTTAAATGAGCATTGAATCCATGGATGCTTTTAAATGCTTATATGTTATTGATTATATAAGCTAGAGTAGGTCTAACACAATTACATAGCATGCTTGTCTTGTTTGTTGAAAGTTGAGAGAGCAAATTGCTAATACAAGCGAGAGCAGAAAAGATCAACGGTGATTTACATCAACCATCCAGAATAAGGTATGTTTCAAGATCCTTTAGTGTTAGATGTTTGGTTTCTCTTGCATATGGGAAAGGATTGATTTCTACAGTTACTCTATCTATTGTGGTACCCCAAGCCATAGGAATTTTTCTCCATAACAGAATTGGCGACCATACTAGGGAGGTCCTAGTCATTTCCTTTGGGGGTTTTTATCGGCATTCAATGTTCTTGAATTGCTCTGATTTCTCTATTTCTGAGTCGGGTCTGGGGGCATATTTTCCTGGTAGTGTCTGATAGGAGTAAATTTTGTCTCATATCGTTTATTTACCTTCTTTTTTATCTCTTTTTCTTCCTGTACGCGATTTTTGTCTTCACAGTCACGTGTACACGCGATTTTTATTGGGATATCCACGTATATACATGGGTTTTATGCACACAGTCCCGTATGCCCTGATTTTTTCCTTTGTGGGGAAGATTAAGTGTTGTTAGGTGAGTTTTGATGATTGCTGAGTCTTCTTGGATGCTTCTAGAGTCTGTATACACCTCTGTTTCTGACCAGAGATGTTTTTTAGTTCGAAATTTTTTGAGAATGTTATTGTCATTGTATTTTCTATTTTTTGTTTTGGGATTAGTGCATTAGGTCTCTTTGACCTTAGTGCTTTGCATGGGTGTTGTTTGA
>LPNX011169703.1:5960-16367 GCA_001517045.1 Pseudotsuga menziesii | reverse complement strand
TGTGTCTGTCCAGGTGAGAGTGTGAAATTCCTTGGTATAATTAGTGTTTCTTAGGATCCTCCTCTTACAAGGGAGTTAAGCATGAGGCAATGTGAGCGGTTAATTATTAGGATGACCCCTGGTCATAACTGAGTAGCACCGATGATTTTTCCAGGATTGTATTCATATCTGGAGGCTCATTTGGGAGTTTCGGGCTTTGCTGCCCTGCCCATACAGTCAATCCCGCCTATGATTGTCTGCCTAAGCATTGATTATATTGAGGTGACCTTAGTTTCCTTACCTAGGTTATCGAGGGGGTACTTCACAGAGGTTATTCTGCAGGTGTCCTGGCCAGGTAGGGGCCAGACAGCACAGTCGCTATATGCGTTGAAGCTGAGGGCCACTATAATTGGTTACCAACCTCCGCTTGTTGTGTATGGGTTTCTCAAGTCTCTCCTAGGTGAGACATACCTGCTTCATTCGAGAGCTCACATATCCTACCCTTGTTTGCTTGTGATATGGCTTTACATTGTATAGGTGTATGCTCTGTGCACACTAGTTTGCCTAGGTTTTGCATAATTAGAGAGAGTCTTTTTCATTTTTTGAGTCATTGTGGATTCGGGTATGGCACTTCGCCATTCGTGTCGTTTAGAAATACTTCCGCCTTCCACATCTCCTCCTCCTTTGGGAGAGAGAAACAAACAATCCGGGCGGACTACTTCTCACATTGATTCACACACGATGGGAGATCGCGAGGATGATATTCCTGAGATATCTTCTCCACCTCAAGAGGTTGGGGATGTAGATTCTACTCCTATATATGATCCTTCACCAGAAATACCTTTAGATTCTGGTTATGATCCCTCATTCACAGGTCGTCGGCATTGGTTTTCGGGTGACGATACTCATAATGAACCCATAAGCACTAGTCATGTTCATTATGGCATGCCTGGTATCCATGCACACGATATGGCACATCATGCCGAGTCATATATTGAACCTAGCACTAGTCACATTGCACCTTCCATCCCAGTGGTGGAAGCTACCTCACATGTCCGTCCTAGACCTAGTGTTAGTAGTCATATGCGGATACCATAATCGAGACGAGTGGCCATAAGGAATACCACTTACATCCCTTCACATGTCCCTTCGTCCTCAATTCCTACTCCTTTGAAGGCATTTTTGATGACCCTTCCTCCCCCTCATTCATGTGGTCCTTCGGGCCAGAATGTTCCTACTATTCATGTCCGTACTGTGATTGCTCACACAGTAGTATCTCAGAGTCAAGTACCTCCTGTTGTCTCGGGAGGTCATATTCTTGTTTCTGGATCATCTTACAGTCCATTGCAAGGAGTTCCCTATATCCCTAATTACGGAGCTTCTCATGGGACATATTATGGAGCTTCTCATGGACAATCTTACGGACCACAGTATGGACAGAGCTATCAACCCTATGGATACGGGTATCAACAACCTGCTTACTCCTCTAATTATGGATTTGTAGCACCGCATAGTCAAGGTAAACCACATCATAATGCTTCCATGCAGCCCTACACAGGTCAAAAGGGAGGAGGATATTATGGCCAAGGCCATGGTATTTATAGTAGTCATCCTTATATGAACCAAAACTATCAGGGAGTGTGGCATAGACCTGCTCAACCTAGGCTCCCTTTGCTCACAACGTTAAATTTACCTAACTTGTCAAGACTAATGAACGATCTGGTATCTCATAACCTAACTTGGCCAGTTGTCCCTAACAAGATTCCCTCGGACATTCCCAAATTCGAAGGCAAAGAAGGAGAAGATCCTAGTGAACATGTCACTACTTTTCACCTTTGGTGTTCTTCCAATTCCTTACACAATGACTTAATCTATTTAAGGATATTTCAACGCACCCTCACCGAGCTTGCAGTAAAATGGTATATAGAGTTACCGAGGGGGGCATTCATTTTTTTCGATGACCTTGCTATGACTTTCCTCAATCACTTCCAGCTACCCGTGCATTACGACGTTGGTATAGAATTCTTGTCGACATTTTTCCCAGACAAAGCCACACATATCTCGGACCATATCCAAGAGTAGCGTAGACGAAAGAGGTTGATTAAAGCTTTCATACCACCAGAGTTTCTCCTTGAGTGGTTCCTTAAATCATTTCTACCTTACACCGCGAAGGATGTTTCTACATCCGGAGTCTATAACGAGGAACAAGCAATTTTAGGGCACAAGAATTGGATTTGATTTATGCTCAATCTGGATTGTTATCTGAGATCATACCTAATGCTCCACGTTCTAGTTTCAATCCCAATATCAAGCCTGGACCACATGCCGATGGAATTGTGCGTTGTACAAGTACCAAACCCGCGGATTAAGTTGTGAAACAAGCGATTCAGTTGTCTATTAATCAATCTGCTTTAGGACAAGCCACGACTTCATCTCAACCCACCCAAATGGCAAGTGTACTTTCTATGCAATCGTCGACCAGAAGGGCAACCAGCAGCCCAGAAGGAATAAGAAAAAGGGTAAAAACAATCGTAAGAGTGTGAACAAGAATGAAAATGCCAATTTTAATGACAAGAATGCCTGAAATGCTGGGGGGGACAAGTAGTATAAACGTAAGGTTAAGTTTCCTTGCAAATTGTGTATGGATGACCACCTCACTCACTTGTGCTCTCGTATGGAAGATGCCTCGAGGTTCATAGCACAGGGCCCAGCTGTGCTAACCAATCCTTTACACCATAATCAAAATAGAAACTCGAGGACCCATGATCCTCATTGTGCGTCGGGTGGAGATCAAAATCCATCGGAAGCCAGTACTAGTCATGGTTGCATCAATTTGGTGCATGCTACTAAGTTTGTGACTCGTGCGAAAGACTATGGTTCGTCACAACCAAACCTTGGGAAGGAACCCATTCCAACTAAGAGCCCTTTGTGTATTGAAAACTCTATGGATAAACCTGAGATTGCACATTGCATTCCTAAGGGAGTCTTAAAGCATTCGGGGCACAATCCTAATGCCTGAGCCGCCCAGAACTATTCTGTTGTCGAGGATTTGGGCCAAACTCCTTGTGCGATGTCGGTGCTTGAAGTACTTCAGAGTTGTCATTCGCAAAGGAAAGCTTTTCTTTCTGCTCTTGGGGTTAATGATGATATCTCTTCTTCTGTCATCAAATTTGAAACCATGGGACTACAGCCTCACTTGCCTTACTACATGTCTCTCTTGATTCATGTAGAGTGTCTTAACATGACCGTCAAACGCACTGTGATTGACAAAGGTGCTGCTGCTTCCGTGATGTCTTTGTCGTGCTGGAAGGGTTTGGGTTCTCTGGAGTTGTCTCAATCCGCTAACACGTTGACTTCCTTTGATGGTAGATCGTTTTGACCACACAGAATTCTTCCTTCTCTTAAGGTTCGTTTAGGAGGGAAGACCGTCATGATCGAGGTCAAGGTGGTTGATGCACCCCTTGATTACAATCTTTTACTGGGTCAGACTTGAATGTATAGTATGCAAGTTGTAGCCTCTTCTCTATTTCGAGTAGTATGCTTTCCATTTAATGGGAATATTGTTACGATTGATCAGACATCATTCAAATATCTGAGTGTTAATGCCTCATCGGGAGCTTCTATCCCGATTATCGATCATTCTCAACCAGCAACTGGGAGAGTGGGTGTAGGTATGTATCCATCCCTTATGGAGACCTTTAGTTGTCCTGCACTCGTTCTTATGATCGGATCTAGTTTCGATGGGGCTTCATCTTCATTGAATTCAGTGTCTTTTCACACTACCCATATGGAATATCCTTGGATTCTTCCTTTACAGATTCCTTCGAATGGACCTGTCGAAATGGACGTGTCGTTGCCTGCAGCAATGATAGCATATCAAGCTAGTCTTCATTGTGTTGCAGAACCTAGTCCTTCCTCTTTGCGGATGGAGGAGGAGGACCCGTATGTGCTGCCTGCATGGGCGGTTGAGTCCTCTCACACACATGATTTCCTTGATGATGTTTTTCCATCAGATGAAGCCATTATTGAGGCCATGTCTAGAGTTGAGCCACCTTGGGAAGAGTTACATCATAGATCCTATTTTCTTCCCGAGCTTGACCGTTTGGAGCGTGAGGACTGTAGGGATATTCTTAGCGAGAAGATTGGTAGTCCCATGGTTCCATCAAGATCTCCTGGTCAGATGGTTGATGGGAACATGGTGAATATATCACCTACTATTCCTATCAATATCTCTCATGATCCTGGCAAAATTGAGAATGTTTACATTGGGGCAGACTGTTCCCCTGATGAGATTAATGAGTATACCGAGTTGTTCAAAGAGTTTCGTGACATCTTTGCTTGGTCATACAAGGAAATGTCAGGTATCGATCCTCATATTGTAGAACATGAAATTAACACCTATCCAAATGCAAAGCCCGTTCGACAATGCTTGCGTGTGGTGAATCCTAGAAAAGCACCCGCTATTAAGGCTGAGATAGAGAAGCTGTCAAAAGCCGGTTTTATCTATCCCATTCCCTTAACGAAGTGGGTTTCAAACCCCGTTTCGGTTGATAAGAAGCAGGAAACGGTCTATATATGCATTGATTTCCATGATTTAAATCATGCTTGTCCTAAGGATAATTTTCCCACACCATTTATTGATCGAATTTTGGATGACTGTGCGAGAAGTGAGGTATTTTCCTTTATGGACGGCTTTTCCGGATATAATCAAATTCAGATCAAACCTGGGGATCAACACAAAACTGCATTTATTTGTCCTTGGGGTACGTTTGCATATCGGAAGATGCATTTCAGTCTTAAAAACGTCGGAGCCACATTTCAGCGGGCTATGACCTTGATTTTCATGATCTCAAAACAATTATTGAAGTATTTTTGGATGACCTTGCTGCACATTCTCGGCTGAGAGTGCGTTATCCATACCATTTGAGATTAGTATTCGAAAGATGCTGCCATTACCTGGTTAGGTTAAATCATCATAAGTGCATCTTTTGCGTGAAGTCTGGTTGCTTGTTACGGTTCATTGTTTCCAAGGAGGGTATAAGAGTCTATCCCTTAAAGGTTGAGGCAATACTTGAATTGTCTCCTCTGCGCAATATTAGACATCTTCAATGTTTGCAAGGTATGGAAAATTTCTTACGGAGATTCGTGGTTAACTTTGCCAATTTGACTAAAGGCTTTATGCATCTTTTAAATAAGGACACTACCTTTTGCTGGGATGAGCAAGACCAAGAGTCCTTTGATGCTCTTAAACGAGCCTTAGCATTGGCCCCCGTACTTAGTCCACCCGACTATAGTCGTGAATTTTTTATTTATGTGGTCGCGTCCATGGAGATGATTGGTATGGTTTTGGTTCAGGAGGATGAGGAGCTCCATGAGCATGTCATATATTATTTGAGTCGGAACCTTATACATGCAAAAATCCATTATTCCCATGTGAAGAAACTTGCCTTAGCCACCGTTCATGCGGTTCAGAGATTGAGACATTACATTCTCCTTTGCCAGACCTTGGTGGTATCTCATGTCAATCCATTTCAGTTCATCCTCACCAGAAGGATGATCGAGGGAAAGTATAATAAGTGGATTGTTATTTTGCAATAATTCAGTCTCGAATTTGTTTCAGCAAAATCTAAGAAATTGTTTATTTTTGTGGAGCTCATTTTTTATTTTCCAAGTGTGGAGGAGGAGGAGATTTATGAGGATACGTTTTTCGATGAGCATATTTTTCGTATCTCAACTTTGGATCCATGGTATGGGGGTATCATCATATATTTGCAAACGTTGAAGGTCCCTACTCACCTTTCACGGGATGAGGGACGACGATTACGTCACGTATCTAAGAACTACCTTATAGTGGATAACACTTTGTACCGCCGTGGGGTAGATTCCATTTTATATCGTTGTTTAACCCATGAAGAGGCTGAGGTTGTGCTGAATGATTGCCACGGAGGGGCATGTGGTGGTCATTTATCTGGGCTTTCTAGTGGCTTTCTACAGCCCAAAAAATATTGAGAGCGGGATCCTTTTGGCCGTCGATCTTCAAATATTGTGTCAATGCGATCAAGAAGTGTCACCCTTGCTAGGTGTTTGCACGCAATATGCGCTCATATCCTGCCCCATTACATTCGATTGTCACCACTGGTCCCTTCACCAAGTGGGGGCTTGACCTCATGGATTGCAACCCAGCTTTGGCTAGGGGCATCATCATATTATAGTGGTTGTTGATTATTTCACAAAATGGGTTGAGGCTATGCCCACGATTAAATCCGACGATGAGACAGCCGCGCATTTCGTATTCAACCAAATTATTACTCAGTTCGGCATTTCAAAAGAGCTTGTCACTAGCCATGGTAGGCACTTTCTGAATAGAATGATGAAAGAGTTGGCCTTGAAGTTAGGGTATAAGCAGGAGCACTCCTCTTCTTATTACCCTCAAGCGAATGGACAAGTTGAAGCAGTGAATAAATCACTTAATTCCATTCTCCAACGAACCATCGCACAAAGCAAGACGAATTGGCATATCATGTTATATCCTACTTTGTGGGCCTATAGGACCACGGTTAAGACTACCATAGATTTTTCTCCATATCATCTCGTACATGGAGTGGAGTTTGTCTTGCCGGTTGAATGCGAAATCTCTTCATTGAAACTAGCTATAGAGATTTTACCAAACACTTCTGCATTGGAGGAACGTTTGGTCCACTTAGAGCAACTTAATGGGCAGCGCTGAGATGCATTAGTGGCTCTAGAATTAAATAAGCATCGCGTTAAGGTCCAATATGATAAGTTTGTCTGTCCGAGGAGGTTTATTGAAGGTGATTTGGTCCTTTTGTGGGATCAAGCTAAAGAACCCTTGGGGGCAAGGAATTTTAATCCCATGTGGCATGGTCCTTATGTAGTCAAACGTGTATTAGAGAAGGGCACCTATGAGCTAGTGGATTATGAAGGGACAACCTTGGAGGAGCCTAGAAATGGGCTCTATCTTAAAAAATACTATGCATGATCTTCAACCAGGGCTGATTATTGTATATTATTGTACAGGATTTTGCATGGTTAGGTTTTCTTATGATGATCGGGTTTGTTGATTAGCTTTCGTTTCTTATGGCAGATGTCAATGGAGTCTTCTACTTACATAGGATTCGCTAATGGTGCTATTCGCCACACTCAAAACTTAGCCTCTGTTGCTTGGGTGATTTATACTCCTACGAGTCAAGTATTGTCTTCAAGAGGTGTATGTTTACGGCCTTCTTCGAACAATGTTGTTGAGTATAGTGTCATTATCGAGTTATTGCGGAATTCCATTTCACGTGGTGTTCTCTCTCTTGAGGTACATCTTGATTCGCAGTTAGTAGTGTCACAGCTTAATGGCTTGTATCATATTAGGGATCTGACATTATTATGAATATTCTTACGTGTGAGATTGTTAGAACGGCAATTTGACAACATAACATACATACATGTTTCAAGAATTTTTAATTAAGTTGTTGACTCATATGCTAACTATGTGTTAGATTGGCATTTGTTTCATAGATCATAAGCGTATCACAAACATACATTTTTACACACATGTAAATAAATAAAATCGATCATCATAAAAGTTTTTCATTAAACATCCAAAATGTGACCTCATAATACATAAGTGTCATAATACAAAAATGGGGCTTTCGAGCCACCAAAATATAATACACGGTAGTACAAAAATGAAGCACTCTCAAGTCTCTAAGCCTATGGAGGAGGGGGGGGGTTATGATCGTGGTAGCACACCACGGCTCTAGCTAGTCATCGAAATAACCGAACCCATGCTCGTGGTACACCAACCACCCAACGTTGCATGGCCTCAGTCAAGTTCTCGATTTGCGCCATGGGTACCCTGTGTGTCTAGTGTACAAAGTTTGTGTGGATGCTTTGGAGCGTCTGCTCCACATCCACACCCATGATGTCATCTCCTCTTCCCCTCTGTCCATGACAAGGGAAATCGTCAAGCCGTCGTGGTCCAACATCTGCATACACATGACAGATTGTCACTATGTGTCGTCACACCAAAACATGTCTTTTGAGTCAATATATCAAAAAACACAAAAAAATTAAAAAATAGGGTTTGGGATTCGTTACCTATATCACTGTATGCTGCTTCTAGTGGTAGGGGCATGTATGGATCTCCCCGAAAATCTATTCCTGCATAGGGATAAGCATCGATGGCAATAATCTGTCGCCGCCACCATGGAAAGAAGTTAGCTGGGTAGGGTTTAGACACCCTATCTCCACCCATTCTGTGCATAGCATCTGCCCAACTTCGTTGGGCCATATCTCGAACCCCGTGCAGAGGAACGTCAACTCTAGGGCTTAGCCCCGGTACACGCTCAAAGAAGAACGTGCTCAGTATGCTGCCAAAACTGAAGTTTCGCACCCTGCCCATCTTGTAGTCATTGAGTTGTTGCTTCATATTACTCAACAACGCAGTGCTTCAGTCATACACTCTGGGTCTCATGCACTCCACTGCATAGAACATCAATGGCCGCGAGGCCTGGTGGAGTGATGCTAGACCAGCTATCCTACCGAGTTCCAATAGTATGGCCTTCAGTCCTAGTACCTGGATGGAGTTTGTTGGGATTTGACTCCCAACATTTTCCATGTCTGGAAAATAGTATACTGCAATGTACTCATCAATGGTGAGGCCACCTTCGAGCCCGCGAGAGCGTAGGTTCACCTCTCACCACCTCTCCCTGTCGAGACAATCCAGTAATGAAATATATGTCATCCACCTTTGTAGTGAGGGACATCCCATTGATATGAAAGAACTCTGAGTCTGGATCTCATTAGTACTAGAATATGCAGGAGTCTTAGGTTGGCCCTCAAGCTGCCAAGACACCAAAACTTATATAGCCCACATGCACGTAGAGCTTGTTGAGCCATTAAATCACCCCAAACAGCCTCTTCTACATCTCCATGTTCCCTCTCTCTCCATTCTAGAACCATCATGCACATTAAAAGTAGTTTTTGTTCATTATTTACCTTAAAAAACCTTGTGCGCAGCCGCATACGTGATTGTTTGCAAAACAACCGTGTATGTACGCGATTTTGGGAGGTTTTTCCTATCCGCGTGGGTCGAAATGACTATTTTAGACTGGCCTAATAATCAAAATTGACCATGGAAATTGAAAAAAATTGCATGAGAATGGAAAAGGAGGACATGAGAAGTTACCTGGAACAAACGGTGTCGAATTTCGCCCGACGAAACTCCTGAAATTCGCGTTGGAAATTTTGAGCTCAAATGGGTAAAAATTTCAAATAATATGTAATTTTTGAATTTTTTACTATTTATAGAAATTTTTTGAAATTTTTGAAATTTTTTACCCCCTTTCTATAGTTTTGAACCGTTTTTGACCATTTTGGACTGTTTTGGAATAATTTGATGATGTAGGAGTCCATGTTGAGCATCGTTTTGACCATAGTTTTGACCCGTTCGTGCCACTTTCAGGTATTATGTCTAAACTGGCATATAGGTTAGATTTCACATCTATTTGCACTTTGCATGATTTTATGACCATTCCATTATAACATTAGGTGCGAAACCATTCTATCTTGTCACAGAACCTTCTTGTTGTTTTAGAAGTGACATGATGTGAATGGTAGAGCTTGACCATACATGGGTGCCCTAGTTAGCTCCTTTGTTGCATTTGGTGCCCATGCCAACATTTTTTTTTAGGGTGTGGGTGTCATTTGTATAGTATCGCCATGTCTTTGTGCAAGAGCCTCATACTCCTCTTGATCTTTTTGCTGGCATTTTTCCCAAGGACTCCCTTATGTAAAGTTGTAATTGCATTATCATGAGTTTTTCCTGCCTCATTGATCCTTATGTCAGCTTCCCTGACTTTGATTATCAGCTATATAGCCCGAGCTTGTCTCATGTCTAGCCACACAGAGACATTTTATATATCCTTTGCAGCTTGATTCCCCATTTTTACTGGGAGGGGACTTTCCCCTTGTTACCACCTAAGTTGTACTTAGTGTTTTTTTATCAAGTGAGCCTGGTGAACCGGACAAGGATAACTTGTTCGGACTTCAAAAAGACCTTTGGAAGTACTTCTGGGAAGTGCTTGTTGTATCATATCACATGTTCATACCCCATGGGGGAGTTGTAATAAATGTTCTAGCATGATAGTGTCTGTAAAAGACTCGGTCTCATAGACTTCATTTGTCAATCCGATCAGCCCAGGGTGTTTTTTCCCTTGGTTATTATTGGTTGTGGAACAAACGACTAATAATTTCTGAGTTTTACACTCCATACCTCCAAAGTTGGGGTGGTCGGCTTGGCATTTGGGCCTATTGAGGTTATTAGAGTCTATGTGTCAATGTGTGCTAGACATCATTTTTGAGTCATATGAACATGTCTAAGTCCCCCTAGGTGTTTTTCAATTTTTCATTTTTTTA
>LPNX011169699.1:33017-47334 GCA_001517045.1 Pseudotsuga menziesii | reverse complement strand
GCATGAATTTAATATCTACATACCTGAAATTTAAATACCTGGAAATAGATTGTGGTAGATCCAACAGTTTGTCGTAAACCCTGTAGGCTCCTTCTTCTTCCCGCTTTCCGTCCGAACCTTAATCAACAAAATGATGTGCCACCCTGCCGACCAGCTCTCATCATGTGCTGGCCCTAGGAAACCCACGGGTTTCCTAGCCCCCGAGCCCACAGACCAATAATATCAAGAGCAGCTTCCTCTCCATTCTTTATCTTCTCAGTCTCAGTCATTTACAGATACTCTCATCCTTGAGTTGTCCCACTCCTCAAGTATTTTTCCTCTTCGTTTTCCTCATGCAGAGTCCAATTTCTCCCCCCCCAAAATAAAATCCAACCTCCCCTCCTTATACCTCCTTCCACCGCCTCTTTCATTATTAATTTATTTTATCATGGGTAGTGCCATTCCGATAGGTCTGACATGTGTAATGTATTTCTTTTGACTTTTACGTGTCAAAAATGTCATATATTACCAATTTTAATGTTTTTACGCAATTGTAAAGTCAGTAAAATAATTAGTTTTAATTTAATAAAAGTATTTACTAATAAACTTTAATCATTAATATAGTATAAGTTTAATTTAATAAAAGTATTTACTAATAAACTTTAATTAACGTTAATATGGGGCATTACAGAAACACAACTCATGTCCATTAAATGCATTATTTCATTCATTTCCACTTAAACATACGAAACCACTCAAACCATAACTCATGCAATATGTTGCATTGTCAATAATGAAATAATCAGTTTATGTGTTAAATGTTGCATAGTTCATTATAGTAATTAATTAATTTATGTGCTTCTAATAAACCCACAATCTTTAGTAACATTTAGGAAAATGACTTAATTTTTTCTTTTTCTCTTTGATATCCAATAAACCAATAAATTTGTTTAATAGATTATTGAATCATTATAATCAATGTAACACATCATATTGATAACCAAATATTAATACAAAACTTATATTTATAAGAAAGACTACAATCAAACAACTATAATAGTTTAAAACTATTCATTTACATAATATAATCAAACATTGAAGAAATATAGGTCACTATTATCTTACATTCAAATGGGTATATAGAAGTTGTTTTAAAAAGAAAGACTACAATTAAACAACCACAATAATTTAAAACTATTTATTTACATAATATAATCAAACATTGCAGAAATACACCACTATTATCTTACATGCGAATGGGTATATAGCTTATTTCCATCCACTTTAGTAAATGGGGAGTAACTACTCAAGTACAATAGTTTTTCGAACTAATATATTATCTCTAACTTTATATAAAGCTTCCGTTAAAAAGTAACCACATTAAAATGATGTTCATGTATAATCATACTATAAAACTTCAATCATAACTAAGATAATAAACCATTACGTTTTATCTAACTATAAAGTAGTTTGAATCTATTTTAGCTTCTTTAATATGACTCTAGCCCATCACACTCATTGGTGTGAAGTCTTCTCGTATAAAGATACTCATCCATTAATCATTTTGATTATGATTACTCTATGACCATAGTAACTAATCTTAATTACACTTCCACTTATTGAAAATAGAAATATTCACCTCAAGGTTATTATTGCATGAAGTTTTAATATAATTTATGCTTTCAGATAACAATATCTAGTTTTTTTAGAAACACTTCATTATGCTAAAAGATGTCTCAATCCTTAAATTCTCTTAGCTAAAGTTAATATGGACAAGAATAATTATTCAAATGAGTTCAAAAGAAATTGTTCAATAACAATTTCGTATCTCTGAACAATTTTTTACAATAATTTACTACACATAGGGTGATTGGAAACTTGACTTCGACTTTCCTCCCAACCAACTAGATCTCTGTATAACATATGTTTTCCCATCAAAAGACCATACATCACAAATATTTTTCTAAAGTTCAAGATAAAATATAGTATTTATCTTTAATGTGCTATACACATAACCAAAAGAATCTCCTTCTAACTGAAAATAAATAAATATATAATCAGAATAAAGACTACTTACATGTGAATTACCTTTTTTTTATTAATGTCTTCAACGAAAAAAATATAATGATCAAAATAACTAATGACCACTCAATGGATATTTCTTTAACTCTTTTAAGGTTCACAACGAACTGGGATGCAGGGGATACCTCAGATAGAGCATCATAAACCACCCAAGTGTCTTTTAATAAATCAACCAACTCATTGTTTTCTAACCAACATGCATTAAAATTAAAAGGGTAATGAGCCTTAGGAGAAATAGAAGAGATTTGTAAATAAACTGGTTGATGATCAGAATCACCACCACACCCAATCCACTGTTTGAGAAGAAAGTTATTTTCCAGGAAATCGACCGATAAAAGTAGTCGATCCAATCTTTTGGAAATGCTTTCAGGACCAACTCTGTGGTTAGAGCATGTTGGAATGGAAACCAAAGGGGTAATATCTACAAGCCCAAGCCCTTCCAAAAGGTTAATAAAGAAGTCGGTTAATGCATCCACTCGTGCTTTAACCCCCCATATTTCAGACAAACCCAAGGAGAAATTTAGATCTCCACCAAAAACTAAATAAGGACATTTGAAACAATCCATAACCGATAGATTATTCCAGAAATCTTCCCTATCCATATAAGGCCCATAGATATTTATAAAACATAAATCCAACTGCAACTCAATAGAATGCAGAATAACACAAAGACTAGAGTTCATAGCCCAGGCATTCAGAAAAAGGAAATTACAAGTCCTCCACCCCAAAAGAAGTCCCCCAGATCTGCCCTTAGCATCCACAGAAACAAACTGCCAACCTTTTAACAATAATTCCATTTCCTTCACCAAAGGATAACCATCATACATAGTTTCTTGCAGAAAAATTACATCTAAAGACTGTTCATCAATCAATCTTTTAACGACTAGTTTTTAAGGTAGACTAGCCAAACCCTACAATTTAAGATCATAAGGATCATAAGGGGAGCTCAATGGAGGCATTCATAGCTCTAAGTGCCCTGGAACCAAACTTCACATCCTGATTAGCATTTACCAGAACTCCAACCCTACCCTTAACTGGGAGATGAATCCCAAAAGGATCACGATTTGATCCAAACCCTCCATTAGTAGGTTTCGAATAGGAACAAAGAAAATAACCCTTACTCACAACAAGGAAAACCTTAGGAGGAGAAACAAACCCAAGATCCTATAAAGATTCATTCTAAATAGAGTCATATAAAGAAACTGACGCAGATTCCTTATCAATCTTGTTCCACCCTAATCCTTCAGATAGTGAGGTAATGCTCAGAGGTTTAAGAGCTGATAAGGAAGGTTGAGAACCTATTACCTGCTCCTCTACGGGCTTGTGAATCAAATCCTCCAAAACATCTTGAAAATCCAAACCCTCCTTAGCTCCCAAATTAGACCCATAATTTTTGACCCACAGAATCTTGTGGACAGAACCATAAGAAGAATTCTTGTTGAAGGGTAGCAAACAATCATTCATCAAATGACCATACATATGACATCTATAACACCTAAATAGTACACCCATATAATCCAAAGGCTGACTGTACTCAGAACTGCCTCTTTTAATAACCAAATCAGCAGGCAAACCATTCGAGAAGTCTATCAACACTAAAACTCGACCCATACAACAGACCCCATTTTGCAGGTATGATAAGTCAGTTTCCAAGTGAGTACCCAGAGTATTTCCCCCCAGTTTAAAAAAATCAACTGACCAGAATTCAAATGGTAAATTAGGGAGTTTAACCCAAATCGAAACTTGGTTGTACCTTTCATTTTGGGGATCAAAAAGAGGCATCCACCTTTTGATTGATAGACCAGATTTATCCCACCACCAAACTCCAGCCAGGACCAGAGCCGCATCTTCCTTAGAGAAGAATTTGAAAGTTATCCATCCTCGCGGAAGAAGGAAAATCGCAGGTGGAACCTTAATGACATCTTTCCAAAGCACCGTAGCCCAACCATTTAAACTATCAGAATTGAATTTTCGACCAACGAAACGTCTAACCAAGGTCATACCATTAGTAAGGATGATCTCATTTACACCCACATCCTCGCCCACAGTCATCAAGACTGGATTAACAAGTTTTTTAATAGATTTGTGAGCCTGCTTCTTTTTCACCCCAGACTCTGTTAGAATAGGCACCGGATTACCAAAAATATTAGGAATAGAATGATGTTCATACAAGGAATTACCCAAACCACGATCCTGAGGACACTGGTTCCTTGGACCATCAGCACCATCAACACCAGAACTTTCAGGGCAAAAAATATTAACCTTAGAAACCCTAATAGCACATTCCTTCTTGCTAACAGACAACGAATTAGAAGTAGAACTCACAAGAAATACCTAACAGCCAGCCTCCGAGCGAAAGCCAAGAAAATCCTTGCTAACCCCCATCTCTTTAGGTAAACCTGAGCAATGTATCCCCGCAACAGTAGAGTCCCTCTATCCATAGCCAAAACCATCCCCAGTTAAAGGACCTGTAACTGGCGAGGACTGCCGAGATAAATAACCTAAATCGACAGTAGTTGCATGTCTCGAGACTGGCAAGGGCTTACCAAATGCCCGAGAATTATCCTCAGAACCCAGACGCAACAAAGGGTAACCCAAATCACCACCCAAATCTTCGATAGCAGAAATGCTTGCTAACTGATAATACAGATCACCAGAATCAAAACAAAGCCCCCTACCTGCCATAGCTCCATCAACCAAACAGGTATGCACAGGGTTAACACCATCTTCCTCCGCTCGCACCAGTGGAGCTCCCATGACCCCCAAATCACAACTTTAGGTAGAATGAATCGAGCCAACCCTATGTTCATCACCTTTACCAACATTAAAACCCTGCATTACACTTGGCGGTGTACGGGCTAATATCTTCATCGATTGTAACGACATTGCGAATCAGAAAAAAACCAATCTGTCGATAAAATAGGTTTTAACGCTCAGATCACTCAAGCATGGCAGGACCAGCTCGTAAATGTACTCACCTAATCATGCATTGAAAGAAGGACATTCTGAAAAGCCCCAGCTAATCTCTTAAAGCTTACACGCTCTATAGAATCTCCCATCCACGTGTCCAAGCATCCAAGCATCCAGACCTCGCCCACATTAAACTCCTAATGACAAAGCAGTACATTCTATACTCAAAGTATGTTCTGCATTCATTAGAGAAGTACGTTCGACCGATCTTCCCCTAATCTCTTCTCCATATCAACATCATCAACATGAAAGGGGAGGAAGAGCTACGCCAAAGGGTGAAGCTCAATTAAGAGTTCAATATATCGTTTACAAGAAATTAAATGTTATGAATTAATACTTCCAACTACCTAAACTATATTTAATAGACATTTTATTTATATATTATAATATAATATACGTTAATTTTAATATTAATTAAATTATATATTTTAAAATTAGAAAACAAGTTAAAACAACATAATTAAAAAAAAATACAGCTTAAATTTTGATCACACATAAAGATAAAAGTTAAAATTAGAAAACAAGTTAAAACAAAATAATTAAGAAAAATACAACTTAAATTTTGATGTGACTATAATATCCATTAAATGAAATAATTATATGATGCACAAGAAAGCCAGTCCACATGTTAAATGATGCAATACATAATGCCAAATACTTAATCAAACTCTGTACCAAATAATTATTAATATTCAATTATTCACAGTGCCAAATAATCAAATTATGTACCAAATATCTACTAATATATTTAGTACTAGTTCAGTTGTAATCAAATTGAAACACAACTCATGTCCATTAAATGGAATTAAATGCATTATTTCATTCATTTCCACTTAAACATACGAAACCACTACTCATGCAATATGTTGCATTGTCAATAATGAAATAATCAATTTATGTGTTAAATGTTGCATAGTTCATTATAGCAATTAACTAATTTATGTGCTTCTAATAAACCCAAAATCTTTAAGTAACATTTAGGAAAATGACTTAAATTTTTCTTTTTCTTTTTGATATCCAATAAACCAATAAATTAATTTCATAGATTACTGAATCATTATAATCAATGTAACACATCATATTGATAACTAAATAATAATACAAAACTTATTTTTAAAAGAAAGAATACAATCAAACAATTATAATAGTTTAAAACTATTCATTTACATAATATAATCAAACATCGAAGAAATATAGGTCACTATTATCTTACATTCAAATGGGTATATATAAAAGTTGTTTTAAAAAGAAAAACTACAATTAAACAACCACAATAATTTAAAACTATTTATTTACTTAATATAATCAAACATTGGAGAAATACATCACTATTATCTTACATGCGAATGGGTATATAGCTTATTTCCATCCACTTTAGTAAATGGGGAGTAACTACTCCTTAAGTACAATAGTTTTTCAAACTAATATATTATCTCTAACTTTATATAAAGCTTCCTTTAAAAAGTAACCACATTAAAATGATGTTCATGTATAATCATACTATAAAACTTCAATCATAACTAAGATAATAAACCATTACGTTTTATCTAACTATAAAGTAGTGTGAATCTATTTTAGCTTCTTCTTTAATATGACTCTTGCCCATCACACTCATTCGTGTGAAGTCTTCTAGTATAAAGATACTCATCCATTAATCATTTTGATTATGATTACTCTATGACCATAGTAATTCCTTATCTTAATTACACTTCCACTTATTGCAAATAGAAATATTCACCTCAAGGTTATTATTGCATGAAGTTTTAATATAATTTATGCTTTCAGATAACAATAGAAGATGTCTCAATCCTTAAATTCTCTTAGCTAAAGTTAATATGGATAAGAATAATTATTCAAATGAGTTTAAAAGAAGTTGTTCAATAACAATTTCGCATCTCAACAATATGAACAATTTTTTACAATAATTTACTACACATAGGGTGATTGGAGACTTGACTTCGACTTTCCTCCCAAGAGGTTATCAAAGAGATAACATAAATCCACTAGAATAAATACATCACAAATATTTTTCTAAAATTCAAAATAAAATATAGTATTTATCTTTAACTAAATCCATTTCCTTAAAATAATAATAATAATAATCTATTTTTAAGATATAATGTGCTATACACATAATCAAGAGAATCTCCTTCTAACTGCAAATAAATAAATATATAATCAGAATAAAGATTACTTACATGTGAATCACCTTTTTTTTATTAATGTCTTCAACAAAAAAAAATATAATGATCAAAATAATTATTAACTTCAAATACATAAAATTAGCTATGCCCTATAACAGAACTTTCATAAAAATAGAAGAATATGCAAGAGGAGGTTTCCTTGATCTTTTCGATAATCACTTTTATGTTCTTTAAAATAATTACTATTATGTTCTTTAATCGATTAACAGTATACAACACTAATAGAGTCATAACTATAGAGTCAACCCGCTCTATTTTTCCATGAGTGGCACCACCTCTTTTATAAATGAATAAAAAAACACAATTCGAACAAATTGGAAATTGAATTCCAAAGATATTACTTTCATCGAGGGATCAATTCATTCCAATAATTCACTTCAACGACATTCAGCTCTCTCTTCGTGGTTAGCCGTGGAATTGCATGAAAGGTATCTTTTTCTTTCAATGGTGTTTCTCCTCTTCTCTGGCTAATAAACCATCTCACTTTTGGTTGTCCAAATGTTTCTTTTATTTAGTCACTTATTATTTAAGTGATAACATTTTCTTAATATTAATTCTCCAATATATATATATTAACTGTTTAATATAATTATTCTCAGTGTTATACAGAGGTTTCAGAGTTGTTCTGGTTATATCAGATGTAGCCCGTCCCATCACTGAGGGACTCATTTGGCCATTTTCTGTTGTACACGGGATCCGTTCATTTTGAGCACATATTTGGATACCATTTGGCCTGTCTATCAGCCTACAGGGTCAGATTGCAGAAAGCTCCTCCAGATCAGTGGCTTCCAACAGGGGTTTATCCAGCCAGTCTCAGTGGCCTGCCTGCCATATTTCATGGACATGCATGGATGAGTTCTGGGTACTATTTCTAGAATGCTAGGGATGATTTGATTACCCATTTGGCCCTTCTAGCCTCTCATACAGTCATATTGCCCAACGCTAGATTTAATAACGACTAGATGTGATTAGAATTTCTTTGTTCTTGTTTCAATATTACCTTCTTATGATGTTAAAAGGCTGGTTTTTCAAAAAAATAGTCGGAGGCAGGATAATGATTATATATTTACCAATATAATATATATATTATTAATAGCAATAATTTGTTTTATGTTGTTATCTAAATTTCAAAAGATGTAAATAGCCACTATCGTTGGTTACGAAACATTTAAAACTTTAGGTGACTAAGTAAGAGTTAACCAATTAACTTTTAAGTAGGTGTTTGTAAAACCAAGATGACATTACTCATCTATAACATAGATTTTCATGACATTAGTCATCTATAACAGATTTTTATCTATAACATTGATAAAAAAATATTTTCAATTTTGAAAAAAATAATGTTAAACCTATTTCTAACTATCAAGATAAAAATTATTTTAAATATTATTTCTAACTATCAAGATAAATATTATAAAATTCAGCAAAGTTTAAATGTTTTTCAAAGTGAAAATTTTGATACCACCTTAAATGTTAAATATTATAAAATTGAGCAAAGTTTAAATGTTTTTTAATAAACCCATGGAGATCAGGAAAAAAAGTGCTTACTCTGGGCATAAGCAAGCATATAACCCAATAGCTTAGTTCGCGAGGGGGAAAATTGTGTCGCCAGTTAATGTATAGTAGGTAGGGACAAATAACAGCCACCTATGCTATATATGGAAAGTAGAGGCAAAGGCTCCTTTGGTTGCGCAAAGTAAAAGCCCTAATAGAAGGCAGGAGCAAGAGTAGCATACTATCGGGCGGGTTACAGAACCAATTTAAGCCCAAAAGCGAGATCGATAGCCCATTTCATCTTATCTAGTTGCACTTGAAACAAAGGCATTATAGCCAAAAGCACATTGCTTAGCGTACCTTCAATATCCTTTAGTTCAATATTCTGTTCTAGCAGACCTTGCAATAGCCCAGATGAGCAAATAGAAAAAGGTAGCTATCTGTCATAGGATGTAGGATGATAGAACCGTTTAGGTTGGATGAGGACAGCAAATAAACATGGACAATAAGGCTTAGGCAACTTCAAAATAACCATAAGCGATACTGGTAAAGCATTGTAAGGAGCTAACTGGATTATCAGTAGATGTAAGCAATGCGGGGGGTAGGAAGCTCAAGGTGAAAGATCATCTGGGAAAGGGTAGTAAGCTTAGGCACTCGGCAAGAGAGAAAGCACAAAACCGCGGGGAGAAAAAGCTCCGTTTATATAAGTCCCGTGAATTCAAATCTCCGCTACTGTTAGTGTGAGTTGCTCCAATGTTATGAGCCGTGAGCCTTTGGTGTTCCCAAACACGGTGATAGGTTCAGCGGTACTCAATAAGCCCTATCGCTGTGACCGAATAAGTGACAAAGTTCAGCCTTAAAACATATCCTTATTGTGGTGAGGCCTTCCGGCTAGCCCAAGTGGCAGTTGCTTATATAACGGAATGGCTACGCGGTTGCGCGAAGAGCCCAGGACAAGAGTAGGCTGGTTCACACACGGAAGTAAATCTGCAATAGGTAGGGCCCTATCATCTAGGTAAGGTCAAGTCCTAGTCTTACAGGAGCACACTTAACAGCACGTCCTAATCCAATCCACCCAGCGAGACACATAGCAATCGTCTCACACACACCTGGCCTAAGCAGCTCTTCAGGTAGCTCACAGATCATACAATCCTGTTGGATCGTACTTTTCATATCCCTCCACCAGTACGTTATATAGCCTCTGAGCCTATTTCTACGACCTCATCAGTGGTTGATTCAAACATCGTTCCTATCCAAACAACGGATTTTGTGGATAGCTAAGCTTCTTTATGCTCTACACCACTCGATCTTGGTCATTTTGAGAAACCATGGGTCCTGCTAGCTCCGTTGCCCTTCAAGTCATAACTTATTTCTCTAGGTTCATAACAGCCTTTGTCCGCAGTTGAAGCTGCTTATCCAGCTATTCAAATGGCTTCTGCAGATGCGGAACGAAAACTCCCTGTTCAGGAGGAGTATGATCCATTTACCTCGCCTATCTGGGCATTCAATCCTACCAACTATTATGACATATGACTTATTAGACATGGTCTGGCCTTGAGATGAGGCTATTCTAGAGGCGTAGACTAGTTCTGAACGTCCATGGGAAGATATGCATCATCTATCTTATTTTATTCCGAGTTGAATAATTTGGGTGGGGGTTTAGGCAAAGGATTCCATTTTCACTAGAAGTGTTGATTGGTGCCACAATCCCATTATTATGCATTGGATTTGAAGACTTTGGTTGATCATCTCAGCAATCCAGTTGGTCTTTTTATATTTACTGAGTTGTGGATCCATTGTGTATTTGGTCGTGGCTAAGATGTTGATTTTACATGGTCACTTTCTCTTTTTTGTGTCCATGCTTCTTTACATCTTATATCTATATGGATCCGCAGTGTACTAATAATATGTATCCCAATAGCTAATAGCTAAAAAAATCCCTGTGATGAATAAAATCGAGTATGTGCAACAAAGCTCCATCACTTTATTGAAGTGCATGAGGTTCGGCCAGAGGGGCCCTTCCTATTCTCGCTAAGAAAATCTTTTTCTGTGAACTCAGGGACACATAAAGCTACTCACAGAGCTACACATAGAGAGCCTGGGATGCCGGTTTCACACGACTAACCTTGGTAAAATCTCATTAGCATTGTCATTGTATGATAGAGCAATTATGTTACCTTTCGAATGCTGAAAAGCAGTTCCAGTCATGAATTATATATGTAATTATGTAAATGCTTTTCATTCGTTCAATTATTGATTCTACAAGTTCCGTGTTCAAACTGAGAACCACGTCTTTTATATGTAATTATGCAAGGACTTACCACTTGCGCAATTATCATGTACAACCGGATCTGGTTCTTAACTGAGAGTCATTTCTTATATATGTAAGAATGCAAGCATTAATATGGATGAAAATCCGGTGTGTTAATAGAGAGAGAAAAACTTGGAAAGGGTATGTTATATATATATAATAACATGAAGTTTCTTGTGCGGATGATGTATAGTAAAACTGAGAAAATGCAAAGTCTTTCATTCAGCTTCTTGCCTGGCTGTATGGGCTATCTTAACTATTTCTTTCCTTCTCCTCCTTTGTGAGAAAGAGCTACGCACCTTATTTAAGGGCTTCACTTACTTATCAGGATAGATAAATTTACTGGCTAACTTATGCCTGGATAGGATAGATTTAGTTTACTGGCTTGAAATCACTTGCCCTTCTACACGTTCGCTTTGCTCAGGTGATCTTCCTGCCACGCTATAAAGTGAGTTTACTGACGGAGCACATTGAAACCCATGGAGAGCTATGGAGAGACCACCCGGTTACAGCAGAGTATAGAAAACTAGGAGTCAGCTATAGCAGCTAGCTCTAGTAATAGCTGCTCTTATGTGAAATATATCTATTCTCTCTTTGTTCATGGCAAGTGTAAACGTCTCTATGCCAATATAGTCTATGAACATGTATAGATAGCAACATCATAGAGTAACAAGTAGAGATGCATGCAAGTATCATGTAGATATTCGACACGTAGATATGCGGCCCAGCGTATTCAAAGGAAGGTGCATTCAAATAACTTCGCACATTCTTCTTGAGATTATCTACGAAAGCCCTTACTGCGACTTTCCTCTCATTCTTAACTTCTTGCGGGGTGCTAGGCACCAATTTTGCTTCCAGCTCACTTATTCTGAGGCAATAGCCCTTGATGGCTTCGCTTAACTTAGCTACTTTTTCTTCAATTGGTTCCTGGTCTATCATCTCAACCTCCGGAATTGTGCTGCATGCCGCTTCCACCGCCTGCCGCAGCTTCTCCAGCGACCTCATTCCTTCCTGTCGCAGTGTTGTACATTTCTCTTTTAGTTACTCCTTGTCCAATCCATATCACAACAGTGCTACCTAGAATGCTTAACTTTCATTGCCTTATTTGTAGAATATGTGGTTGCTAGGTTAAAATTTTGATACCACCATTTATCCATTAAAATATAATAAGTTTCTCTATAACAATTTTACTTTTACAAATATTTAGAGGAATTGGTAATTATTCATATGTTTGTTGTAAACTTTGAGGTATTCTTCTCTCTAATAAAGGTCAACTTGGAGTTAGCCCCAAGGGTTAGGTCAAGGTCATGGGTTTGAGCCTTGAGTCCTTTGGGGTTAGGCCTTCTGCGAGGATGGCCGTCTCTTTACTACCTCTACCATCCACTAATGTGAGAAAGTATTGCTGGATTTCCCGTGGATCTTTTCATCTGAAAAAAATTCAACTTAGAGTTCTCGTGAAAATATAAGGCTATTAGTTTATCCATTTTGTCATATCATTATCATATATGTAAATGTTATAACTATTTTTGTTACATCGTTATGATACTCCTTTTTTATAAAACATAATAAAATAAATTAGAAAAAGTAAATTCTCTATCAAAATTAGAATTAAAGTATTTAAAATAACATAGAAATACATAAATTAGATTAATTACAACTATTAACATTACATTATACATTTCTTCAACATTTTTATTTTAAAATAGAGATTAATATGTCTCTAATACTTAATAAATTTTTTAAAATAAATCTTCTAACACTATTAAATACATACTCCACTAACCATATTATAAAAATAATGTAATATGTTATGCTAAAACAACGATATGTTGTTATGATTGTATTATTTGTCTCTCCAATCGCACTTTCCAAAAAAATAACAATGTATTGTTATGTTCACCTCTCCAACAATGTTGAGAACACTTTTCATAAACAAATCAACGAGATATTGCATGAAGTTTTCGCCACGGTTGTAACGAGTAGCACCTCCATTCCTATCTTCTCGCTAGCATTTAATATTGAATCTTTACCCTAAGTTATTTGAATTAAATTTCCAACAAAATTGTCTATCAATTCATTTTTATAATAGTTTGTTTTTTTAGAGGTTTCGGTATTTTTTTTAATCAAAATATGGTCAAATTTTATTTTATAAAATCTAAATTTTGAATTGTTTAGATTATGCTTTTGAATACGTAAATGTGTTCAACATCTTCAAATAATCCAAAAACACTGAAATTGTGCAATTTTAACAATTATCATATTTATTTTTAAACATTAATTTAAATTTTCTATATTATAAACATAAAAAGAGCTTATAACTAGTGGATGATGAATGCATAACTGGTAGAGATGCATGGATAACTCATAGCCCATGAAGGGATTGTTCTGGGTCTATAACTAGAAGAATCTGAGATAAAAAAGAAAGAATTAAAAAGTAATTGATAGTTGATAAATCGATACCACTAAGAATGTCGGTGATAACATGTAGCTAGGCATGGATAACTCAAAGTTGAACCCTTTTAACTAGAAGAATATGAGGAATAAAAACAAATTCCAAGGTGTCTTCCATTCCATGTCTATCTCTCAACCATTTGATTTCTATGGGAGTGGCCACAAACTATGTGGGTGTTCTAGTTATAAAAAGTTAATAAAAAATACTTGGTAAATAATCATGTCATATCACCATTTATTTAATAATTAAATATTTAACTAAAAGTAATGAAATTTAATTACATCGATAGGCGTTTATATGTGATATTTTGGGGATGGACTTGCTTGAGCGGATGATCAAGATCCACGAAAACATGCCAAGTGTATGACCCAGATGATTTGAATCGTCTGATCTTTTAACTACCTTAACTAGCCGCCAATTTAGGAGTTTGTTAGGAGAGTCGATCACCGCCGAGGAGTCTGTTAGGAGACGTGGAGGAGATACGTGGTGGTGGAGGACATACGATAAACACCAAGGAAATCAATTTCGAAAACCCAGTTTCAAAAATTGGAAGTGGTCTGTTTCCATACTCTTTCGTTTCCGAATTTTTCAGTTTCACCGTTTCGCCATTTGTGTGCTGTCTTGGAGCAAGAAAATGCAGTCTTGGAGAAAGCAAGAAAATGATACAGTTTCACCGTTTCATCCTTTCGCCATTCGCCGATTCGCCTGTGCATTAGAGGTAAGCCTCAGATTTCGTGTATCGTAAATAAGATGATGTTTAGAGATTTGTTAAAATTTCATGTTCAGAGATTTGTTAAAATTTCCTGTTAGGTGATGTGATATCCC
>LPNX011169699.1:18266-32666 GCA_001517045.1 Pseudotsuga menziesii | reverse complement strand
CTCACCACGATTTTGTTTTGGGGATCCTCCTCACGCACAAGCTGGGGGGGGGGGTGGTTTTGGTCTCAGGCAGACATTTTCTTGGCTCCACGAGTTACTGAGCACCCACGCACTAAAATTTCGCGTCGTGGCTGTTGATTGTTCATCCACGGACAAAAACGGAGCTGTTTTCTCCTCACGTAGGGCCTCCATTGTTGTGCAATCTCACATAGAGGGATTCTTTCCCTGTTTTTCCTCTCACGCACAGGAATTTCTGGGTTTTCCCACGTTGTCCTTTTCCCAGTGAAATCGTGGGTGCTGCGGCTATCGAAAGTCGGTATTTGTCCCTTTCCTCTGCGTGGTATTTATGTGTTTTCCCCGTGATTTTGTTGTCCAGGACGGTCTGTATTCCCCACGTTTGCTGTGAGCTGTGCTCACTGAAACATTTCGGGGTTGTTGTTTCCCCACGTTGTTGGCTGTGTTGCTCGGGTCTTCCTTACATCTTTGAGGCTGTGGTAATTTCGTTTGAAGAGTTATTTTGGCCACGAAAGGGCCAAGAATGACTCAGAATTTCTTTTCCCTGTTTAAGCTGTGACAGCTAAGTAATTGCCTGAGTGCAATGGTTAGTCTTCGGACTGTGCTGGCTTGGCTTGTCTGTTGAAATCCTGTGAAACCCAGCTGTGTTGGTTTGCTGTTTGTGCCCCTTGGCTATGTGTAAGCTTGCAATTGACCCTTCGTCCTTGAGGAATCATGCCCAGCTCGGGGGTGGCAGCGTGCTGAGAGATTGATGAGCATGCTGGCCTATGGTTGGGTGGAACATTGCAGCGGCGTAGCTGGTTGCGGGTTAATTCTTCATCAAAAGATAAGTACTGTCGGTTACTTCATCTCTATAATTTATATTGATGTTAAATGCTGGAATGTCTGTGTCTGCTTCTGCTGATTGTTTGAAGGACTGTGCATCCTTGTATGATGAATTATGCCTGTTGTTTAGGTTTTTATTTTAGCATTTGATTTCTGTTTATGTTCATGGGCGGTTTGCCCGGTCGTGTTTGATGTCTGTCGCGTCCTCTTCGCCGGTCGGAGGCATGGGGACATGACAGGTGATTTGTTAAAATTTCCCGTGCTTGCTAAAATATTTTGTAATGACTGGTCTAGTTTGAATGCGATGTCTATCTTCACGCTATTAGCATCTTATAAGTTTCATTTTGTTTGGAGCCCGATGTCTGGAGTACTGTGCAACGTACATATCTCTTTGTGTTTTGAGGAACCTTATAAAAAAATCGTTTATTGGCTTCTTTATAAACTACTCGTGCATCCAGTGTAGGTCAGAGTATTTACACAGGATTGATCGACCGTTAAAGGATAATGAACAATGTTTGGAAAATACGTTAGGGTTTGACCGTGTATACCCTAATTTAAGTTTGACATAGTATTAATATATCTGCACAAGCAATGCATATATGGCCTTCATTAGAACCGAATACGTCTAATTAATGTTAACTTTTCATATGCTTAGCTAAGACATCAGTATTGCATTTCATTTTCATAACAAAAGCATATAAACAGGATCACTGAAAGATAGACAAGCACAACCATACAAAAGGAACACAAAGATTTATCCTGGGAAAACCCTAAAGGGAAAAACCCAGCAAAAGCTTCCTCAATATAAATGCCCCAAAAAGATAAAAGATAAAACCAACAACGAGATCAAAGCCTGATCCTCCTCCTTCTCCAACTACTTCTCTTCTCCACTAATGCGCTACACAAGTGAGTGTGTGTGCTCAAATGAGGAGAGCTACACCTCTATTTATATTCATCCGTTCACTTTAATTAACTCATCCGACATGTAGGCTCGAGTTAATCATGTAGGCTCGAGTTACATATGTAGGCTCAAGTAACCACACTAGGGTGCTAATGACCCACCTTTACAATTAGAGGTGACAACCTCATGACTCTTATTAGTTCTTCCGATTAGAAGCATCGAGGTACAAGATAATACAAGTGGTTCTCCCGATACGACCATCGGGGACCACAAAAGATACATATAGAATGTTCTTCGAAGTTACAATATTTCAACACTCCCCCTTAACGAGAAGGGTATTCTACAACAACATCAACAACAACAATAGTAAGAGAGAGATAGAGGACATCATCAGCATCATCAGGGTAACACATCTATAAATCATTGGAAGATTTTCAACATTATGTAGTCTTCATCTTCAATCTTCAGTCTTCATCATCATTAATACTTTGACTGCTTCGATCAGCAACATCTTCAGCACTTTGACCTTTTGATCAGCAACATCATCTTCAACACTTTGACCTTTCAATCAGCATCATCTTCAGCACTTAGACCTTTCAATTAGCAGCAACATCTTTAACACTTTGACCTTCCGATCAGCAACATCTTCAGCATTTTGACCTTTCGATCAACAACAATGTCTTCAGCACTTTGATCTTTTGATTAGCAACAACATCTTCAACATTTCGATCAGCAACGTCTTCAGCACTTTGATCTTTCAATCAGCAACAAATTCTTCAGCATTTTGTTCTTTCGATCAACACCATCATCATATCTTCATTAGTAACATCATCATACTTCAATCCTCGAATAGCATCATCATCATCATATTTTGATCTTTCAATCAGTACATCATCATCATGCTCTGATCTTTTTTATCAGTACATCATCATCATCACGCTTTGATCTTTCAATCAATACATCGTAATCATCATCATACTCTGATCTTTCGATCAGTACATCATCATCATCATAAAAACATCATTATCATGAAAACAACATTATCATCAAGACATCAACATCATCAAAACATCAACATGATCCTTCCTTTTAGAATTACAAGATTTAGGTCTTTACGGAGTTACCAATGATCCTTCCTTTCGAAATTACGAGATTTAGGTCTTTACGAAGTTACTAACGATCCTTCCTTTCGGAATTACGGGATTTAGGTCTTTACGAAGTTACTAACGATCCTTCCTTTCGGAATTACGGGATCAACACATTTGTGGAACTCAGACAATCCTTCCTACTGGAATTACAGGATCAACACATCTATGGAACTCAGATAATCCTTCCTATTGGAATTACGGGATCAATTCAATGATCCTTCGTTTTGGAATTACGAGATTTAGGTCTTTACGGAGTTACTAACGATCCTTCCTTTCGGAATTACGGGATCAACACAGATGTGGAACTCAGACAATCCTTCCTATTGGAATTACGGGATCAACACAGATGTGGAACTCAGACAATCCTTCCTCTAGGAATTACAGGATCAACACATCTATGGAACTTAGACAATCCTTCCTATTGGAATTACGGGATCAATTCAATGATCCTTCCTTTCGGAATTACGGGATTTAGGTCTTTACGGAGTTACTAACGATCCTTTCTTTCGGAATTACGGGATCAACATAGATGTGGAACTCAGACAATCCTTCCTCTAGGAATTACAGGATCAACACACGTTCTCGAGTACCGAAGTCACCGGATCCGTTCTGAACCGAAGTTCAAGGATGATACAATCCTACCACATTCACGGGGACCGATATCTCTAGATACATTTTGAACTGAGGTTCAGGGATGATGCAATCCCACCACTTTCATGGGGGGCCAGACCTCGGGATACATTTTGAACCAAGGTTTAGGGATGATGCAATCCAACACTTTCACGGGGGCCGAGACCTATGGATACATTTTGAACCGAGCTTCAGGGATGATGCAATCCACCACTTTCACGGGGGCCAAGACCTTTGGATACATTTTGAACCGAAGTTTAGGGATGATGCAATCCCACCACATTCACGGGGGTCGAAACCTCTGGATACATTTTGAACCGAAGTTCAGGGATGATGCAATCCCACCACATTCACGGGGGTCGAGACCTCCGGATACATTTTGAACCGAAGTTCAGGGATGATGCAATCCCACCACATTCACAAAGACTGAAGTCACCGGATCCATTTTGGACAGATGTCCCAGGATGATACAATCCCTCTTCATTCTCGAGGACTGAGGTCACCGGATCACTTTTGGAGAGATGTCCTGGGATGATACAATCCCACTACAACATCACTACTCCCCTTTTTGGGGAAAGTCTTTCTGAACCACACCAAGCTTGTCTCGAAAGTGTTCGAACTTTACCTAAGACAGAGGCTTTGTCAGTGCATCATCAACTAAACCATCTTTATCTACATCTTCAGTATGTGAATACTGAACTATCACCATATGTATCTCTAGTATGTGAGTACTGAAAGCATCATCAGGTCACCATCATCTGCATCTATAGTATGTAAATACTGAAACATCATCTATATCTTCAGTATGGGAATACTAAAATCATCATCATCTCTATATTCAGTATAGAAATACTAAATCACCATCATCTGTATCTACAGTATGTAAATACTAAAACATCATCTATATCTTCAGTATGGGAATACTGAAATCATCATCATATCTATATTCAATATAGAAATACTAAATCACCATCATCTATATCTATAGTATGTAAATATTGAAACATCGGCATCTGCATCTTTATCTTGAATGTAGAAATACCGGATTTCTATGTGTTACGATGGAACACACGGTTCTCTGTTATCACAAATCTCGTTATCACATAGAATCAATGTAGTATCCATCTTCAGTTCAAAGAGACTTGATATCAACTTCTGAAGCCATACAACTTAGCAGAGCAATTTGCTATGTATTCTGCTTCAGCCATGCTACGAGAAACACTGGACTGTTTCCTGCTAAGCCATGAACTCATAGCAGGACCCAAACAAAAGCATCTACCTAATGTGCTTTTCTTATCTGAGACACTTCTAGCCCAATCTGCATCTGTGTAGCCATACAATCTATACTCATGTCTACCATCATAATATAATAGTCCCTTTCAGATATCTCATCACATGTTTTGCAGTTACTAGGTGAACCCATCTTGGTTGAACAAGATATTGACTTAAGGTGTTCACAGCAAAACAAATGTCTGGTCTGGTATTTGTTAAGTACATCAATGACCCAATGATCTGTCTGTAATGAGTCATATCCACTAACTCTGATGAGTCATCAGCTAACAGCTTCAAGTTGGAGTCCATGGGTGTGGCCATGACTTTGCATTCCAACATATTGAATCTCTTCAATATCTCTACCGCATACTTTCCTTGGTTGAGAAATATTTCTTCTGAACTTTGCCATACTTCCAGACCTAGGAAATAATGCATTAACCCAAGGTCTTTCATCTCAAATTCTTCTGCTAGTTTCTTCTTGCTTTCCATGATCTATTTCTCATTTCTTGTCAAGGATAACTCATCCACATATAATAACAGGATGACAAGTTCATCTTCTACAACCTTGAGATAAAGGTTAGGATCAGCTTTACTCTTGATAAATGCCATGCTCAACAAGAAACTATCTATTCTTCCATACCAAGCTCTGGGAGCTTGCTTCAGGCCATAGAGGGCCTTCTTCAACTTGCATACTTGGTTCCATCTGTCTTCAACTTCAAATCCTCGTGATTATTCGATGTAAAACTCTTCCTTAATCATACCATTAAGGGAGGCTTGTCTTTACTTCATCGTGGAAGAAACTACCATGATAGTTCTGAAGGAAGTGTACCTTGCTTCCTAGAGTAAGTGTCTTTTCAGAATTAATTCCTTATTTCTGATAGAAACCTCTGGCCACAAATCTTGCTTTATACTTATCGATACTTCCGTCAACTGCATGCTTTATTTTGTATATCCATTTGGAGGATACAATACTATTTCCTTCTAGTTTGGAAACTATATCCCATACATCATTCTAGTATTCTTTCATCATAACATCTTCCATGAGTTCATCTTGTCAGGTCATCAACATATCCTAGTCTTCTGCATTCAACCTTGAAGGTTGGAACCCACTTTACTCTTGGTAAAGTCTCGATCCATCAGGAAGCTGTCCATCATGTCGTACCATGTCAAACTTAGATATCTTCTATAGTCACTCCCCCTGAAGTGGAGTATCGTATTCCTTCTTCATTCTGTACAGGTGGTTGTATGCTTGATATATACTTGTCAATAGAGTATGTCATGTCATAGTCTATTATTTCTGAGGCAAATCATGAACCTTGCTTTGTACACTTGTTCTTGTAGATCCATATGGAAGATACTACGTACTTCCCTTTATGTCTCGAAATCATATCATATAAATCATTCCCCATGATCAACTGTTATTCTTTGATCATAGCTTCTTTCATAGCATTATTTTCTTCATCTTGAGTTATCTTTCATACCCATGGTGGTCTTCATCCTTCAAGGTGGATCTACCGCTCTCTGAAGCTCTTTCTTCCGTCATGGTGTCTCTGACCCTGGGAGCTTCAGATTCATGTTTATTGGAGTGAATCTTGAATTGTCATCACTTGTTCTTCAGAACAGGTCTCATCCTTCTTTTCTTGTAGGAGGTTGTATAGGACCTTTCCTACAATTCAAATTAACCAGTTGCATGGTTAGAACTATTTCATAAAATATATGCATAACGACAAATTCTTATGCATCATGCAACTGTTTAGCCAATACAACATTCATCCATATCTCACGGAAACATTTCTAGATGCCTTCCATCTCTATTAGGACAACATTGAGATTGTGCACTAATCCAATATGTCAGCAAAGAGATTTCATTCTAGATAAGTAGCAATGGAGAGTTGTATAGCACCATGAGCTACTTACCCATCACATGCATATTAGTAGTATACAAAAAATCTATCATGCATAACACATCAACTGAATATAATCAAATGCATAACAAAACAATATCATTAAATGACAATTGAATACTTATCTTTTGTTTGTTTCATGGGTAGATTCCTTCTTGATCATTCTGCTTCATCATCCTCTTCATTCATGAAATCATCATTTCTCATCCAAATTATAAGATGGATAAGAGCTTCTTTAAGAATTGAGTTCTTCATATTCATCGCTCGAGGGATCTTCTTTGAATGGTGAGAGCTTGATCTTCAATTGCTTCCATCTTTCTTCTTCTCTTCTTATGAGACGAGCTTCTTCTTCTTCTTCCCAGAGTCTGTTGAAAGTAATTACTTCCTTCTGGCACACATTCCTTGAATGAATGAATTCTATGATCCTGGGAGACCATTCAAGGTGGCTATCACCACTTCTGCATTCTCCGCTTCTTCTACTACCGCTTCAAGATGTTTTGCATTCTGGATCTTCACATTCTTCAACTGTTTTCTCAAAACCATCTTCTGATTTATGTTCTTATCTTCAAATAGCTTGATTAAGGAATAAAAAATCTTTGGTGTCTTTAGGGAAGACACTTGTGGTACAAGTTGATTCGTGATTTAATCAACAATGATCTTCTTGGCCTTGATCAAGTTCTTCTTGTGTAAGGCTTTGAGCCTCATCTCTTTCTGGAACTGGAACCTCTCGATTCATGAAGGTGTCCAATTCATTTTCTTCAGAGAGATCAAATACTTCCATACTTGGAAGTTGTAAACTTCACCAAGCTTATCATCAAGTTGATGTGATAAATCACTTTTAAATGAGAACCTCAAATGCAAATAGCAAAAGATTAGATCTTACCGATTTGAGGTGTCCATCTTGCTTCCGGAGCTGGCCGATCTAGGGTTTGTCAAAGAAAACCTAATTTTCAAAACTTGGAATATTTCAGATCTGATTGGATAGAAAGATATATCTCTTCAAATGGAGCTGTCCAATGTACTCCTTTTCTGAAAACAGTGGAGGGAAGCTCCCAGAACAGGAATCCCTAGTTTTCCAATTTTTTCTACAGAAATGTATGTCACTGTTTCTATGATATCTCTGAAATTACTCTCCTCTGTGTCTGAAATTTAGCACTAAGGTAACTTCACATGTCCCTGATCCAAAATCATAGGTTTCATCAGAATTGGTTTCACCAATTGGGATTTATGATCATTTTCCCAAGGTGACCTGTTACAGGACTGTTCAGAGTTACAATGAATTTGTACGGCATGCCACATGTCACTGGTTCATCTTCAGGTTCTGAAATTTGGACCAAAGAAATTACAGGCCGTGCTCTTTCTGGAAAATTTTCAGGAATTCCATTTGGACCTTTGTATCGCACACTACAACAATTCTCCCTAGGTGTCCTGTTTAGGGATGAATTCTAGAAGAGGCTGGAACCCTAACTTGGAGGGATCATATCTCCCCGAATATAGAGAATCTGAGGCTGAATTTCGGACACAATGTAACTATGGATGTTATCTTTGGACTCTACAATTTTCAACTACTGATACTTCGCCAATATCATGATATAGCGAATGTACCAAAACTTAGCATTTTTAGTATTTAGGGTTTTTCTAGCTCGGGGTCAAACTAGGGTTTGACTTTCCCAGAGTTTCACCCAACCAAATTTATTGATCCAGGTCTCTAAAATTCGATTTTGATGAGGAGAACAATCCTATGCCAGGCTCACTCAAAAATTCCTCTTCTGTAGAAAGCCATAATTTTCCGCACCAAAACTGAAAATGCTCGGAATCGAATTCTGCTTCGACAGAAAGATGCGCCCTTCAATGGAGAGTCAATATAGCCTTCCTTTGCTGATTGATTGTGGATAGAGACCCAAAAATTAAGAATCCCTATCTTTTGTAGCTGCACAATGTCTTCTTTCAGGGTGGCTCTGATCGCATGTTAAATTTTCATATGCTTAGCTAAGACATCAGTATTTCATTTCATTTTCATAACAAAATCATATAAAGAGGATCACTGAAAGATAGACAAGCACAACCATACAAAAGAAACACAAATATTTATCCTGGGAAAACCCTAAAGGAAAAAACCCAGCAAAATATTCCTCAATATAGATGCCCCAAAAAGATAAAAGATAAAACCAGCAAGGAGATCAAAGCATGATCCTCCTCCTTCTCCAGCTACTTCTCTTCTCCACTAATGCGCTACACAAGTGAGAGTGTGTGCTCAAATGAGGAGAGCTACACCTCTATTTATATTCATCCATTCACTTCATTTAACTCATCCGACATGTAGGCTCGAGTTAATTATGTAGGCTTGAGTTACACATGTAGGCTCAAGTAACCACACTCGGGTGCTAATGACCCACCTTTACAATTAGAGGGGACAACCTCATGACTCTTATTAGTTCTTCCGATTAGAAGCATCAGGGTACAAGATAATACAAGTGGTTCTCCCGATAGGACCATCGAGGACCACAAAAGATGCATATAGAATATTCTTTCGAAGTTACAATATTTCAACAATTAACAGCGGCGAAAAGAAACGTATCATTATCATATCAAATATATTATTCTATTTTGAATAAATCAGATCGCCCAGGTTTTTGGATCCTGATTCCCTGCGTTGCTGCAAAAATTAACCACACTTCAAAATATTCGAGTACAGTTGCATCATTTTTTCCAGCGAAATGTTTATTTTTTGGGTTTTTTAAAAATAAATTAGTTATTTTATTATTTTTAGTGTTTAGAATGGCATATATTTATATAAACATATTTTTTAATGTTTACATAAATTTTAATTTTATATACCTATCTATAAATGTTTTTTTTTAAATATGAGTACAAAAATCATGATGCAATTCTGCGTTTTATAAAATCCTTGGTTTTAGCCATTGGACGGATTCTTGAATATATATACCATATTTTAGTCTACAAAACGGTAATACACCATTAGGAAATGGCACTAATATACTACAGCCCGCAATCAAAACCCATGATTCAAATAATGTTTGCCAAAATGAGCATTTCTACGTCATCAGTTCACGAAAACGTTTCCCTAGTGTCGGCTATTCAAACACTATCATAGCGATGGTTATGTATCCGGGATCGGAAAGGTTAACCACTAAAGCATCGACTATCGAAAAACCATTTTCGGGTCACTTATCAACTTCCTTCCGAAACATCAGCGACGTAGAGGATAAGTCCTCCGATCCACTATCGAAAATTGTTCCGATTTACGGTTCCTTTTTTCCGATCAGCAAAATTTAGTTGGGGATTCGTTGATATTTTATGAATGGTGGCTTCAAATTTTAAAGTGGGGTTCGCAGTGGATTAACCTGTGGCTATATATCAGAGTCAATGTATTCCAACATTGGCTGAGCTAAGCACTAATTATCCTTTTGACATTATTGGCTACTGAAATGGTCAACAGAGGGACTGCAATTACCAATACATGATCTATAAAATGTACATTTGTTCATTTTGTAATTGTTGCACTCATAATAGATACACGCGTAAGTGTTCATAGTGGGGAATTCGTGGGAAGAAGAGAATAAATATGTGCCAATAAAATATTAATATAAATTTATTCACTCTTATAAATTTAATATAATTATAAATATATTAAAGCTATTTCCCTAATTTTGTTTCACCTTTATAGATTTAATATAATTATAATCATTAAAAGAATTGTCCAAATTTCCTTCCACTATTTCAAAGAATCGGCTATTACAAAATAATACTAATGGGCTATTACAAAATAATCGACATATAATGTAAATAGACATGAAAATAGACTCTTATAATTTTGTTTCACATGTAAATCTATTATATTAATTAGAGATTTTTAAAGAATATTTTTTAACTTTATACACAAAACATACATTATTTTGTTACACTTATATTATGTCGATAATTTACAAAGAATTGGCTATTACATAAGAATCTACATTGACATTTACAAAAAATAAAAAAATCGGCTAAAATTTACCTGGAAAGCCATCGCTCCTACCTGTTCGAGAATTAAGGAAAAATAACAGTCCCCATGCTACAAACCAGCGTAAATGAGACCTCATACTAGCGCTTTCTGCCAAAAGAGCTTTCCTCTAGAGCCAACTTTCTTCTTTTTCAGACAAAACCGCATTCCCTTTATCATAGAAATGCATTTGCATTAACATAGACAACATATCAACCTACCGATGACTTGTGCCATTGTTGATCAGTTCTTCCCGTCTATGTAAAACCTCTGAATTCCTTCTCCTCCATATTATTATTGCCATCATTCGGAAATTCCTCGCTGGACTCCAATAAACTCATCGTCAGGGTTCTCACAGTGGGAAGAAGAGAATAAATATGTGCCAATAAAATATTAATATATATTTATTCACTCTTATAAATTTAATATAATTATAAATATATTAAAGCTATTTCCCTCATTTTGTTTCACCTTTATATTAATCATTGAAACAAATGTCGAAATTTAGATGGGGATTCAGATGCAAGTCTGCGTTTTATAAAATCCTGGGTTTTAGCCACTGGCCGGATTCTTGAATATATATACCATATTTTAGTCTACAAAATGGTAATACACCATTAGGGCATGGCACTAATATACTATAGCCCGCAATCAAAACCCATGATTCAAATAATGTTTGCCAAAATGAGCATTTCTGAGTCATCAGTTCACGAAAACGTTTCGGCAGTGTCGGCTATTCAAACACTATCATAGCGATGGTTATGTATCCGGGATCGGAAAGGTTAACCACTAAAGCATCTACGATGGGAAAACTATTCTTCGGGTCACTTTTCAACTTCCTTCCGAAACATCGGCGACGTAGAGGATAATTCCTCCGATCCACTATCGAAAATTGTTTCGATTGACGGTTCCTTTTTTTGATCAGCAAAATTTAGTTGGGGATTCGTTGATATTTTATGAATGGTGGCTTCAAATTTTAAAGTGGGGTTCGCAGTGGATTAACCTGTGGCTATATATCAGAGTCAATGTATTCCAACATTGGCTGAGCTAAGCACTAATTATCCTTTTGACATTATTGGCTACTGAAATGGTCAGCAGAGGGACTGCAAATACCAATACAGGATCTATAAAATGTACATTTGTTCATTTTGTAATTGTTGCACTCAAAATAGATACACGCGTAAGTGTTCATAGTGGGTAATTCGTGGGAAGAAGAGAATTGTCAAATAGTGATTCTTCCAATCCCATGATTTTTGCAAACATCACTGTGTTGAAGAATGCTGTAGCAAAAGGAGCTGGTAAGTGTAGTGTATGTTGGGGTATGTCAACTTCATTATGAAAACTTTAGCGACGTAGAGGACAAGTCCTCCGATCCACTATGGAAAATCGTATGTGCACCAAACCATAACATTACATAATCTTGTTATAGTAGGGGTTGGTGATAACTAATTAAAAAAATTTAAAACCGTAGAATGTCTAATTAAACTTATACTCATTTTAAAAAGTCAAATTACTATTTAGAATTTTAGGGTTTTTTGTGATTATTTAAAGGAGTTTATTATTTTCATTTAGCTAATGAGTTTTTTATTACATTGAAATTAGCAAAGTAAAAGAAAATAGTTCATCATAAATTACTTTCAATAGTTTTCAACATACTCACTAATAGTTCATCATAAGTTGCTTTGAATATTTTGAATAGTTTTAAACATACTCAATAAATATATATAAACTTGATATATCAAGTTACTTTTGAATAGTTTTAAACATATTGTATATATATAAATTTGATAAAAGTTACTATAAATTCAAGACCATTTTTATTTTTATAATTAATAATTTATATTATATAAATAAATATTTAAATATGTAATAGAAGAAATTGTTATTAACTCTCCCAATATGAGATTTAAAGTTCACCCTTACGTAATAAAATAGCTAAAGGTAAATACATGACTTCTGAATGAATTAACATGTGATTCCAATGAGCTTTGACTTTTTAAATCAATGAAAATATGATCCAAACAGTTTTGATGTTTGATCCGTACAATCCAATTCATGATTTTCAATCAATTACATGAATTCTAAATCAATGAATGTGTTATTTTAATAGGTAGTGGAAAATCGTATGTGCACCAAACCATAACATTACATAATCTTGTTATAGTAGAGGTTGGTGATAACTAATTAAAAAAAATTAAAACCGTAGAATGTCTAATTAAACTTATACTCATTTTAAAAAGTCAAATTACTATTTAGAATTTTAGTGTTTTTTATGATTATTTAAAGGAGTTTATTATTTTCATTTAGCTAATGAGTTTTTTATTACATTGAAATTATCAAAATAAAAGAAAATAGTTCATCATAAATTACTTTCAATAGTTTTCAACATACTCACTAATAGTTCATCATAAGTTGCTTTGAATATTTTGAATAGTTTTAAACATACTCAATAAATATATATAAACTTGATATATCAAGTTACTTTTGAATAGTTTTAAACATACTGTATATATATAAACTTGATAAAAGTTACTATAAATTCAAGACCATTTTTATTTTTATAATTAATACATGAATTTTTATAATTAATATATATTCTAATTAAATTTATACTCATTTTAAAAAGTCAAATTACTATTTAGAATTTTAGTGTTTTTTATGATTATTTAAAAGAGTTTATTATTTTCATTTAGCTAATGAGTTTTTTATTACATTGAAATTATCAAAATAAAAGAAAATAGTTCATTATAAATTACTTTCAATAGTTTTCAACATACTCACTAATAGTTCATCATAAGTTGTTTTGAATATTTTGAATAGTTTTAAACATACTCAATAAATATATAAACTTGATATATCAAGTTACTTTTGAATAGTTTTAAACATACTGTATATATATAAACTTGATAAAAGTTACTATAAATTCAAGACCATTTTTATTTTTATAATTAATAATTTATATTATATAAATAAATTTTTTAATATGTAATAGAAAAAATTGTTATTAACTCTCCCAATATGAGATTTAAAATTCACCCTTGTGTAATGAAATAGCTAGAGGTAAATACATGACTTTTGAATGAATTAACACGTGATTCCAATCAGCTTTGACTTTTTAAATCAATGAAAATGTGATCCAAACAGTTTTGATGTTTGATCCGTACAATCCAATTCATGATTTTCAATCAATTACATGAATTCTAAATCAATGAATGTGTTATTTTAATAGGTAGTGTAATGTTTATGTTAGGGCAGTCTCTTAACTTGTCTTATTTTAAGAGAGTTAGATATACATTCGATGCCTCTTTTTAAGGGTTAGATATATTTTGATGTGCTTTATTTTAAGAGTTAGAGATACATTTTATATGGTGATTGTGAGGTACTTTATTTTAAGAGGGTGAAATAAGAGTGAGAGATACACTCTATATGGCCATTTTTTCAAATAAGATTAAGTAAGTTAGTGATTAATATTCAATATAAAAATAAATTTTTTATTAATTAAATTTTAAAATTTAGTAGGAAGTTGGTACTTGTTAATTATTTGATCATGTCAAGTAGTTAGGATTTTGGATATAGGAAACATATTTAAGGAGCTATAAGGTTATGAAGGATTTTGTCAATAATTATTGTAATTGAGCTTGCTCAAGTATAAAGTCTACTTACCTCAATAGGCCTATGAACATTTCTTCCTAAATTTATTCT
>LPNX011169699.1:3566-15986 GCA_001517045.1 Pseudotsuga menziesii | reverse complement strand
GACTGATAAATGACATGTCAATGAGCTCAATATTTATAATCATGAGAAAACTGGAAAATGATACATTAGGTTTGTCCCATGGTATTCATAAATTATAAATTTATGAATACCATTTGAGAGAGAGGTGTCATGATGTTAGAAGTCAAGAGACATGTGCTCAGCCAATTGGTGTTGCCCCTCTTGCACATCCAATTTTTGGATGTTAGACTGATAAATGACATGTCAATGAACTCAATATCTATAATCATGAGAAACCTGAAAATGATATATTAGGTTTTGTTTAACGTATATGTGGCCCAACCAGAAATGCATTTGGATGTAGAACTCACATTTATAAATGAATAGTTGAGGGATCTCATTTAGCATTCCATTGTTGGATGTTAAACATAGGATACATAACATTGACATGTCGTTTATCACTGTAACATCCGCTTTGGATGTTGGACTCATAAAGCACATGTCAATGACCTCAAAATTGAAATTGGTAGATCAATTTTGTCTTTGACATAGACGTTGCTTTATGTCAACAAATGAAGTTATGTTCCATCTATAAAATGGTAAAATAAATATTGTTTCAATTTTATTGGTTTTGTTCATAACCATATGTTTTTTCATTGTTTTGTTATATAGCTACAAATGGACCTTGCCATTTGGAGTTTGTTGCCAATGGAGATATTGGAACTGATTTTGTTGTGGGTTCCTTTTTCTACATTGATCCGGTTGGGATCAACTTCTAAACATTTCTAGGCAATTTTGTGGCAACGAGCATTTAGAACTTCTTGGTTGAATACTCACATAACTGAAGTTCGTTTTTTTGTTGCATTCTGGAACCCATACGAGATCAAAGTACTATATAAGTTTATAAATTTTGTAGGCCATACGACTTTTCTGTATATTACCAATCCCAAAAACAATTATTCAGTTGAATGCATGACTGGTTCAAATATTTTGCTATTGATGTTTTGCTCATTGCCAGGTCACAAGCGCTACTTTATTATTAACCCATTCGAAGGACGGTTTTTATATATAGGCGTGATTGAAATTGGTGGGCTTGGTTTCTTCACACTCATAAGCAACATCGATGATCACAAACATGGATGGATAGTTGTTCGTCATGAAGAGAACGAACATGGTTCAAAATTTTTTGTGTCCAGCAATGTGAATAGAGATTGGAGAGAAATTGATGCAACTGGATTCATTCCAACCCCTCCTAAAGATGCAATTTTTTTTAATGGAAAAATATATTGGCTACATATGAGAATCATTTCAAAGGAAGATGCTCTATATTCCTATACTATGTGGTCACTCGACATTGGATTGAACAAATAGCATGGTCATGCAATTCATACAGGACACATCAAACGATCTATGTGTTTGAGTATACATCAAAACTAGTTTCTATGTCTTGTGAACGATGGTAGGGAACCTATATGGTCCATAACTGAAATGATAGATCTGAGGATTGGTGCATCTACAGTTGAATAGGTGCATGGGTTTTGGATATTTGGAAGAGATTTGAGATGGACCCTTTTAGAAGTTATGACACTCCATATAAATACACGTTGTCCTAGGTACCTTCCATTCCGGGCTGTGGGGAGTTTTATTTTGATATGTAGGTATGGTGGAATCCCATACATATATTATGACGTCAACACTTGTAGGGTTACTCATGTAGGACCCGATGAAGGATCATTTCTTTGAAGTCATCGACTGCCTATGCCAATAGACATCCAATGTACCAACATTGTAATGTCTAGAATTTTTTGCCCTCTAACTCCAAGCTTGAAAGCATTCGAATATTTACTCCCTTTTCCTACAAATTGGGATGAGTCGTTGGAGCATTATGGCATGTAAACAATATGCAAAAAGGATGCTTTTTTTTGCATATTTTGTGAATTTTGATCATCTTTTTATATTATCTACATCCATGTAATCATTAGATATATCTAAAAAAATATATTGCACCAAAAAAATCCATTGTGGATGTTATGTTTTCTTGTAGTGTATGTATTTTTTTGCGATCATCTTTACATTTCGTCATTTTATATTGTACTTCAATTGTACAAGTAACATGGAATTTTTTTTTTCCCTTAGTGTAGAACTTTTAAATTATACTTATGCCTGCAAAAAAAAAAACCGGTGTTTTATGAGTAGTTGAAACTAAAGGCATATTTACATTAATCCATTTTCTAACCGATTCTCTTATTTTGTGTTATAGAAATGGATATGGTCCCTGCGATTTGGAAATCTCTACCAATAGACATACTTGAAATGATCTTTCTTTGGTTTCCTTTATCTATGATTATCCGTTTGAAAATGGTTTGCAAAGGTTGGAATCGTATTGTGTCCAAAAACAATTTCATCTCACAATGGAAACACAATCAAAGGAAAGAATATGGAGTTTTGGTTGGTTTTTGCTCTTCTGGTAGACATCGGTTCGTTGGCCATTACATTAGCCAAATAGGAAAATGTTCATCTCTGTCTATGCAAATCCTAAACAACGAATACAAAATTGAATCCACATGTGGTTCAATTGTTGCAGTTTCATTCTCTAGTATCTTATATCGAAAAAGAAACTACTACATCGCCAATCCATTCACAAATACTTGTACATTTGTAGGGTCTCTTGGTCTTGGTGATTGGGGTTTCTTTACATTGTTGAAAAATTTTGAACAACAAAAATACCATTGGGTAGCATTGAAACAGGTTTATACAGAATTTCAAACAAAATATTTTATTTCCAGCAGTATTCATATGCAGTGGAGACAAACATGTCCTATAGATGGCGATGTTTTGCGGCCCAAAAATCCCATATTGTATAATCAAACAATGTTATGGGTGGATAGTCATGTGGTTTCTAGAGATAATCATATATGTATATACAACCTATGTTGGATATATCTTGAGGATAACAAATGGGGGTTCCAATTTATTCCACACTCAGATTCAACATTATCGATTAGCCTAGCATGTTATCGCAATGAGCTTCTTTGTTTTATCAATGATGGGAGAACTACAGTGTGGTCTATAGAACCAACAAAAAATCAAAATGATTCAACAAATTCTTTGATAAGAAATGGATGTTTAGAAGGTGGATTGTGATGGAGTATCATGTCTAATTTGACCTCGGGCATTCATGGCAAATGCAGTGGATATTTTCCTATTGCAACACTTGATAATTACATGCTCATGTGCAAATACGACCATCTTACTTTTGGTTTCTATGACTTCATCGACACACATTCTAATTTTGTAAGCGAGGATAGAATGTTGGATTCTGCATTATCCAAACTTGAAAATCCAAAACACCTAAGTGTTGTTGAGCTTGTAGACAACATATCCATCATTCTAAGTTGCCCAAACATGGATTCAATTGATGATGCGTTTTCAATGGGATAATATAAACATATATGGCATGTAACTTGCATGAATGTTATGCAAGTTGACATGTTTGGATGGTTCTTAATCGTACTTATTCAAAATATTTCTTCCCAACCTACTTTACCAGATTTTTGGCAATCAGTGCTACATATGGAATTTTACTTACCTGTACTTATGCAAATCGACATCTTCAATACTTCATTACCATGCTTATTGGATTTGTCTCTTCTAATGTTTGCCAATTTACATTCTCTATGAAATAGAAATTATTCATACAAAAACTTGAGTACAATATTAGTTTATATCTTGGCGATCTTCGACAATACAAATACTATAAGATAATATTTGAATAAAGTTCAAAACTCTTAGAAATATTATAAGATAATCTTTGAATAAAGTTCAAAAATTTTATGTTTGTGTTTCTTTTTGCTATACCTGTAACATGACTTTGTACACTAATATGGTTTGACATTAACTAATTTTTTTTATGTTCATGTAGATATGTCGTCAAAGAAAAATAATAATTGGAGCAATGAGAAGAAATTGATGGAAACATCGCGTCACACAAAAAATGAATCCTCGCAAAAACACTATAATTAAAAAAAGGAAGGCATTAATAGGAGACGTCGTTTAATATACCAAGAGAATAGTGAGCAAATTGGCAAACAAATAAGAGAATGGCATGGTCATTCCTTTGCAAATGTCATTGATTCTCAGGGTGAGCCCACTAAATTCTAGAGCATATCTGATATAATGAGGAGATCAAATCGCCGAAGTCAATTTATATCATCAACTCCTACATATAGCAACAACTGTAATGAAAGGTTGAATGAAGTTATTGAACCTTTCGTAGATCATACTTCAGGCGAAACATTTTCTATTCATGGAACCGATGTATAAGGATTATATGGCATTGTCTATATTTGAAAAAGTATTTATCTGTACAATATAGATATACTTACATACATGTTTAATGTTTAGATAACTACTCGCAACAATTTTCCAAAGCAATAATTTGATGAGCGCGAGGAAGCTATGTATACAAATCAAAATGAAATAGTACAAAATGATAACACCAATACAACTGAAAGAAGCAATGGTATAAGAACAATTTCTCATGGAACAACAAAGGACATGATTTCCAAGTCTACTATGAATGACTCACGCAACCACGCAAACAATGCATTTTTAACTAATGAAGATCAAGGGTTTCAAAGTCAACTCAAAACTGGTTTGCAAATGTCCAGTCCAGCAAGAACTATTTTTGTTGGAACAACCAAAGTATTGTTTCACCTATCCATGACAACAACCATGCATTTGACCTTGATCAAAATAAGGTAGTATTAGATACAATACTATTACATCTTCATGTTCAATAATTCAATGAGAAATCATTTTGAAATTCCAGGATAGTAGCATCCATGGACATAATTGTCGAAACAACATGACATCGATCAATGTCATTCCGTCTTTTGGTGATGATGACTCTCTACAAAATGTCGGTCAAAATTATGTTGTGTGCAGCCAACCGAAGAACATGGACCTCAATCGGAAAAACAATTCTACACCAATGAATGATCAAGCAATAATTTGAAACCAGATCATGATCAGTAAACCAAGTGGAGATGCAGAAAGGACTATTTTTCTTGGAACATCAAAGGTCTTACTCAGCCTATTCATACACAACTTCCATATTTAGATCTTACTAGAAGATTTGACATAATATTTAACAACGACATTTTAACTTTTCAGGATAATAGCGTCGAGGCTTATCGAGGAAACAACATTCAAACCCCAACTCATCTGAACGATATGATGGAAACCAACCTTCATTATAATTTTCATGATGAAATCCATTTGGGTCAAGTTTCAGGCGATGGTACTCGACGAAGGCAAGTCAGGAATCTACATCATCGTAACAATAAAGGAGAGAGATGTCGACATGTCTCGCCTCACTTTGCATTGAATGGTAATGTACATGCTCAAGATCAAGGTTTAAATATACATACATCAAGAAACATGGTTGAATTTTTCCAACAAATGTCCTCTTTCCATCGAGCATTTTGTGCCGAAATTGATAAATTGTCAATTGTGCAAATGTGTAATGTTTGTCATGAATCATACCCTGGAATGAATGTTTTCAGACGAGATGAAGGACCTATTTGTGTGATATGTAGGAAAGAGTGTGGTATCCATCATTTTTCTCGAGATAACAACATGAATCCTGGAAAACAACCTCTTGTTTTATCAATTTTGACACAGGTTGAAGAAATGTTAATAGCACGAGTGAATCCAATACTACAGGTCACACATGCATGTGGAGGTCAATATAAATACAATGGCCATACAATTAGCTTCCCACAAGATATCATTTCAATTGTTAAGACTCTTCCTCATCGAATAGAAGACCTAGACATATTAATTGTCAGGAGAGAAGGTCCTCCATCCAAGCACTATGATTGCATTGTTAGTAGGTCGCGAGTAATGGATGCATTGCATTACAAAATATGGATGGACAAATATTACCAAGATGTTGAAGTTGATCCAGAATCAGTCATATCTCTCCCAGACCAGCCAACAGATGTCTCCTCTAAATTGCGTTATATCAAATCTGACATAGTTGACTCAGAAGATATTGATGCAGACATTGATAGATTTGGAACTCATCGAATCGAAACTCATCTTTCATCATTTATATCTAGAATTCCAAATGCACAAAGAGAGATAAAATAGATACGAAACTTTGTTAACAAAGAATCTTCTTTGTCAGATTTAGATATGGAATGGCCAGATATTGGTTTGTATCCAATAAATGAATACAACACAGAAGGTTTGTTTGACATGGCATTTCCAACATTGTTTCCCACGGGAACTGCTGATTGGTTGCAACCACGTTTGAAGGATGTCTGCTTACATGAGTATGGGTTGCACCTACTTAAATATTGTGATCAAAGGTTTGGAAAACATCCAAGGTTTCGGTATTTTGTATTGAACATGATAATGAGACATTGAAGCCAAGGAACAACTGTTGTATTCATGAAAAAAAAACATTGAAGATGGCATACCTACCATAATTGAATATTTATGTAAGGAGGTCATTGAATTCCCTGACACCAAATTAGCCGAATGATTGATGCGTTTTGGTTCATGTATTCAAGGAACGAAGGCATACTAGAACATATGTCCCAGTGAGCTTACTAAGATGATATCACAAATCGGTTGCCCAACTTTGTTTTTCACTCTGATTGCAGCTGATACCAAGTGGTCAGACCTACATAAAATTATGCCCAATTCTACACGTGTATCTGCACAGAAAAGAAACAGATGGAGAATTGATAATGTTATAAACTATGCACATATTGTTGCAAAGCATATGCATGAACATTTCAGTATATTCTGTGACGAAATCATTGTGAAATACCTTCATGCTAAAGACTACTGGTACAGGTACGTCATTTCCTTATTCTATTTTTTAATCTAACATGTTAGATTATTACTTGAAATTTTGTTGCAAGCTAATATTATTGAAACATGATGAGTTTCATAGGTATTAATGGCAACATAGGGCATCAGCACATATACATGGATTTTTGTGGTTAGAAGGTGCACTAGACATGGAACAACTGGATTGGACAGACACGATAAGAGTTGATGCAGCAAGACGATACTTTGACAACTATGTAACAGCATGGAATCCTCGTGATGCTCACCACAGGAATATATCTATTCATCGACCTCCAGAGGAAGATCCTTGCTTATTGGATACCAGTGAAATATTCAATACAAATCCCCTTGATGATTATGAGCAACTAGCAAATCGAGTGCAACGACACACAAGATGCAGTGTTCATTCATGTTTACGAAAAAAAGGTTCCTCCTACACGTGTCGATACAATGCACCATGGGAACTTCAAGACCAGTAAAAAATATTTGTCAATGACAAAGGACACAAAAAATATGAACCTGCTCGCAACGACGACAAGTTAAATGTTCATAACATTCCTCTTCTTTCAATATGGCGTGCCAATGTTGATTGACAGCCGGTTCTTTCACATCATGCAGTTTTGAAATACATTGCAAAGTATGCTTCAAAATTAGAGAGAAGATCAGAAAGCTATCAAGACATGTTGACAAGAATTTCCAATGTCGTTGACTCTAACATTCCCTCTATATGTGCATATAAAAAGTTTCTTGCTGAAACAATTGTGGAAAGAGATATAGGAGCACATGAAACCTGCCATATGTTGTTAAAGCTTCCTCTTGTTATTTCTAGTCGTAGCTTTGTTTCAGTTAATGTTGGAAGAAAACTATTCAAAAGAGTTTCTTCCAACTCGGATAACAACAAATTCCTAACAGGGTCTGGTTTTCTAGAACACTACCAAAAGAGACCTCCGTTTCTGGAGCACTTATCTTTGATTGAAACTACATGATCATGGTCTTTTAGTGCTCGACGTCAGAGAGAACCGTGGAAGCCAAGAGATACACCTGCGATAGTTTGTGTATGGCCACAGTTTTGTGAGGTTCCTAACAACAATTCAGATTCGTTTGAGTCATTTTGCCTCAGTGAATTACTTCTCTATAAACCGTTTAGAAACATTCAGATTGATATTGGAGTCAGCACAGAAATTGTTATTCATAACTCGAGGATCCTTAGATATCAAGCTTGGCATGTCAATAGGATACCTTTGGAACCAGATACCAATGAAGAAGATGATGATACACATCAAGATGAAGTGATTCATGAGAATGACATAGATGAGTGGGAGATGTTGTCACGTCTTGTTCCTCCCAATACTGTTCAAGTTTCAGACATTGATACTCTTGGTCGCAAAGACTTTGACTTGATCCATGCATGGAATAATACTACAGGTTCAAATAGAAACTTAGAGGACCCAACAGATTTCATAAAAAATGTACACTCAAGAGTATCCATACCAGATCTCTCACATTCTAGGTCGGCTTCTCCATCCTAATTTTCTGATAAGCAACATCTTTGTTTTGAAACTATTATTGAAAATTTCCATGAAGGACCCAATGCAGACCCGCTGAAGATGATAATTCAAGGAACTGTAGGGACAGGAAAGTCTTACCTTATACATTGTATTGGACATGAATTTTCAATGCATTCCTTAAATGGAAAAATCCCTCTGCTATTGTTGGCACCTACATGAGTAGCTGCCTTCAACATACGAGCCAAAACTTTTCACTCGACCCTTAGAATCCCTATTAAATACTTCAAATATTTACAGGGTCATTCACTTTCTGTATTACAGGAAGAAATGCGATATGTTACACACATTTTAATTGATGAAATGAGTTTCATTGGGCCAAGGATGCTCATACAAATTGATTCACGTCTTTGGGAGGCATTTCCTAAAAAAAGGTCAGTTCCTTTCGGTGGGAGATCATTGATTCTTGTTGGAGATCTTGGGCAGTTGCCTCCTATCAAATATAAACCATTGTACATAGGAAACATGGCTAGTAGGGTCTTATGGAAAGATTTCATAAAAGGTTGTTACATTGGACACGATATTTCGTCAGCAAGGCATTGATCCAAATCAAGTCAAATTTAAGAGGTTGCTAACCAACATTAGAAATGAAAACCCAACAATGGATGATTGGAATCTTTTAATGTCACGAACAAATGCAATTATGGATGGTACTGAAATTAATACTTTCAGTTCAGAAATCCATTTGTTTCCTACGAACAACTTGGTAAATTTACATAATCGATGTATGCTAAAAGTCACCTAGAATTCCTATAGCACGATGCGTTGCTGAACATACGAAGAATAAATATTTTTTTGATGCTGATGATGACTAGATTCAACAAGAAGTGCTTTTATGTCCTGGTCAGCGAGTGATGTTGATGTGTAACTTGTGGGTGGAAGCAGGGTTGGTAAATGAAGCACTTGGGACAGTTCAAAACATTTTTTCTCTAATGGATCCAAACCACCACAACTGCCAATGTATGCTACAATCTCATTTGATGATTACATTGGTTTACCATGGGACATCATATATCCCAAAATTGTTCCAATAGCACCTATTGCTAGAGGAAATCGCAAGCAAATCCCATTGCGTATGGCTTGGGCTCTTAGCATACACAAATTGCAAGGTTTGACTTCACAAAGGGCAACCATTGATATTGGTATTGCAGAGAGGCAAGGTTTAACTTTCACAGCAATTTCAAGGGTAAAATCTATTGATGGTTTACGAATATCTCCGCCATTTACATTTGAAAGGTATTCAAAGATGGCTAAAAGTGCAAATGCTACAATCAGGAAGAAAGAAGAACAACGGTTGGAATCCATTTCAGCTTAAAGATCACAACTATTAGGTTATTAGGTAACTTGATTGTTCATTGTATATATATTTATATTGACATGTCTCGTTGTTATTATTTGAATTGGCAGGAAGAAATATAGATTGCAAGAGAGCAAACCAAATTACAAACAGACAGAGTTTAATCTCTATTTATTCATTGTCTTTTCATATAGTTGCCGAGAAAAAGTTTTTTTCCTATATGTTAACATACACTTTTTCAATATGTTCAATTACAATTCAATTTACAAGCATTTGTTAAGCTGTATTACGACATAAAAACATAGTGGCAGCCATTATTTTTTTTACTAATTTATTTGGATTTTTGTTCTTGATATCCTTTCTGTATGTGTTGAAAGAGTAAAGATATAGTTAGTTATCTATTTTTTTTCATAATATCCTCACAATTAAATGTAATTTTTTTTAATTGGGTTTTATCGATTAAATGTGAATGTACTGATGAAATGTGCTAGAAAAACAGTATTGAATGATAGATTACGAGATGAGATGCCAATGATTTTGACATATATAACCATGACCATGCATCTTACCATTTTATGCAACTTACGTTTTGTTATATTGTATGATTTAATTGTTATTGATATCTTAGAATTTTAGTGCTTATGCCACATTTCCTCCAATGTTGTTTATTGTATTATTTGGTTATCATGATGTTCAAATTCATAAAATCATATATGTTTTTATTTTCCAGATCTTTGTGTCAAATCCAAGAAAAAAATGGATGTAAAAAAAATCAAACATCGTCCAATAGTATGCATTAGACACCTCATAGATGAACCAAGGTCGAGGCATCGATTTCAGATACATGTTCTACATCCTGAAAGAGGAAACCTTTCCAAACCAGAAATTCAAAAGGAGATAGGAAAGAAATTTGGCATTACTGGTACACAACAAATATTTATTTATGGTTTTTGTACATATGGACAAAGATCTTCAGGTTTTGGGTTGGTATATGATAGGCTTGAGGATGCAATAAAATATGAGCCTAACCACAAATTGGTGAAGAACGGAATTCGTGATCTTGGCAAGAAAACCCAAAAAAATACTGAAAAAAAGTGAAGAAAATTCGTGGTGTCATGCCAAGAAAATAAAAAGATTGTTGAGCCACTGTCATCACCATCTATATAAAAAAATAGTGAAAGTGCTTTTTCTTTATGTTCGCATCATTGTATTTATTCACTCTATCATTGCATACAATTATCTAAATGTGTTGAAGATATTTTATAAGTTTGAATAATATTTTGAATTTTGATTTGTTCCTAAGTAATCTGTTGTCAACCTATATCTTATTTATAAGTAGTTTAAATAGCTTTGTGTGTTGGTTCAAATAAATTATTTTTATGATTTGTTATGTTTCTGCTGCAATATGGTAATGTTGGTTGCTGGATTTTTTTTACATGATGCCATTAATTAAATCGTTTTGTAGTAGTTGGGTTTATTTTTATTTTGAATTTCTTTTTGCATTCTGAAATCAATGAAGGGTTGTCTTGGATTTTGATGTTCATTGGTGCTTATGGTGTCTTGTGCCATTGGTTCATGGTTATGTTCTACTATGTCTGTGTTATGCAAAGAAATTATTTTTAAAATTTATTATGTTTTTGTTGGTAGTAACTGTGTATTTTTTAATGTTATTTATGAGTAGGTTAAATAGCTTTGTGTGTTCATTCAAAGAAATTATTTTTATGATTTTTTATGTTTCTGTTGCAATATGGTAATGTTGGTTGCTCCATTTTTGTTACATGATGCCATTAATTAAATTGTTTTGTAGTAGTTGGGTTTATTTTTTTTTTTAAATTTCTTTTTGCATTCTGAAATCGATGAAGGGTTCTCTTGGATTCTGATGTTCATTGGTGCTTATGGTGTCTTGTTTCATTGGTTCATGGTGATGTTCTACTATGTCTGTGTTATGCAAATAAATTAATTTTATAATTTGTTATGTTTCTGTTGGTAATAACTATGTATTTTTAATTTTATTTATGAGTAGCTTAAATAGCTTTGTGTGTTCATTCAAAGAAATTATTTTTATGATTTGTTATGTTTCTGTTGCAATATGGTAATGTTGGTTGCTGGATTTTTGTTACATGATGCCATTAATTAAATTGTTTTGTAGTAGTTCGGTTTTTTTTTTTTTCAATTTTTTTTTGCATTCTGAAATCGATGAAGAGTTATCTTGGATTATGATGTTCATTGGTGCTTATGGTGTCTTCTGACATTGGTTCATGGTTATGTTCTACTATGTCTGTGTTATGCAAATAAATTATTTTTATAATTTATTATGTTGCTGTTGGTAATAACTATGTATTTTTAATATTTTTTTTAGTTAATTGAAAATGGATCCGAACATTTGGAGTTTACTACCACTCAAGTTTCTAGAGATGGGGTGATTCCATGAAGATGGGTAACACTTTTTGGCCAAATTTGGCGATGAAAACCTGATTTTTTACTTATGTGCTAGATAGAAACCCTCAAAACGCATATATGACATGTGAATTTTGACTTGCAGTGAAAAAAAAAATTGTAGAATATTATGTTGGCTTCATAGTGATATTTTTTTTAAAATATTCTGATGTCATTTAATGTGTGAATTTTTTCATTTAATGAATTGTGTGACCTTAAAAATTTGAAGAAGCTAATAAGTGGCTCGTGTCCACGTAGAGTAATTTAATCTTGCATTAATAATTAAAAAAAAAAAAA
>LPNX011169642.1:492441-545419 GCA_001517045.1 Pseudotsuga menziesii | reverse complement strand
CAAATTCTCCCATCATTGTTATGTCCAATGGTTTTGTTTTGCTTTTCACCATGCCATCAATGCTAATTTGGTGTTCTGTTTCTTTTGGCCCGAGTCTTAAATACACACTTGACTACTGCTGTGACTTCCCAGCTTGTTTGTATCCAAGGAGTTTGATTTTTAAGGCATGCCCATTCCAAACGAATTACATATATTTCATAAGCTCTACCAAACTATGCTCCACACGAGGGCATAGTTTGGTAGTCCATTGACTACCAATATTTTATGACAATATACAAATGGCATTGTAGGCACATAAGCATGTTCAGTTTCAGTGCCAAAAGACCTCGAGACTCTGGCTGTCTCAAAAGAGTAGTAGATTAGATTGGAAAACATCCATTTTCCAGCTCATATGGGATTGGGAGTGTAAAGTTGATTGATAATGGATCATCAGTGTTTAACTCTTTAGTATATAGTTTGATGAAATTAGACAGATACTCATTTGAAAATGAGAGACACTATTGATCCTTGGGGTTTCTGATACAGTTTCCAGCTCACATAGGAACGGGAGTGTAAAATTGATTGATTGATACTTCCACATGGAATTGGTCTTAATACATTTCTATTTTTTTTTTAAAACAGTTCTAGCCGTGGATACAGCGACGACAATTTAAAAAAAAATTCACAGCCGTGGATACAGCGACGGCTCGGCGTGGATACACCGACGGCGTGCCGTGGAACTTTTTCAAGTTTGACCGTCGCATGTATAGCATTCCCGTCTCTATACCTGGGGTTTTGCCGTCGCTATAGAGACGTCTTCTTGTCGCTATAGTGACGGCTTAGACATCTAAATAGTTATAGAACATTGTCGCTATATCAACGGCAAATTAGGGGTCGTCGCTATTGCGACGAAAGAGTTGCCACGGGAAAAAAACACTTAGACGTGGCAATATCCATGCTTATCCGTGGATATTTCCACGTTTTTGCCGTGGCAAAATTGATCACATGTACTAGTGTCATTTGAGAACTCTTAACATGTAGATTCCAAAGTCCTACAAAAATCTTAAATTAATTTAATGGTACTAATTGTTAAGAGTAAATACTTTTATAAAACTTAAAAAATGCATTGAGAACGATAGGGGTTTTGCATATATATATATATATATATATATATATATATATATATATGGAGGCCATTAATCCTAATTTGGAATATCAGAAGTATCTATTGGTAGTAATTAGCTCACGGAATAAAATTAATATAGCCAAGATTAGAACGAGCTCTCATGAACTCCATATCGAAACAAGGAAATGGTCTAATCCTAAAACTCCATGGATGGAAAAGGTTTGCCATATGTGTGAGTCTATGAGCTTTGAAGATGAAAATCACTTTCTCTTAGAGTGCCCTGCTTACACCCACATTAGATCTGAGTTTCATAGTATTTGCTACGATACAAATCTTTTAAGCTCATAACTTTTCAAAACTATAGTGAGCTTCGAAAGCTTTTTGAGCACAGGAACAAGATTTTAAAGTAAACCAAGTATTATCCTTCTTAAGGTTCGATAGACCAAATTCAGTCTCAATGGACGTTAATCATCATCATCATCATCATCATCATATATATATATATGTATATATATACATATATATACATATATATATATATGTATATATATATATATATATGTATATATATATATATATGTATATGTATATGTATATGTATATGTATATGTATATATGTGTATATATATATATATATATATATATATATATATATATATATATATATATATCTATATATATATATATACATACATACATACATACATATGTATATATGTATATATATACACATATACATACATATACATATACATATACATATACATATACATATACATATGTATATATATATGTGTGTGTATGTATACATACATACATACATACATACATACATACATACATACATATATATATATATATATATATACACACACACACATACACATACACATACATGCATATATATATACACACACACACACACATATTAGATTTCTTTGTGGACTTATACTTATGAATTCACAATTTAAATCACCTTGTTAACTTTATTTATATACGATATGATAATGGGTTTATAATTTATCATTTATCACGAACACCTACAATGAAGGCCATGATTGCCATGATTGTTATAGGATCACTCTTCCAAAGGTGATAACATTCACACACGACCTGCATTATATTATTTCCTCACTCATCATCATTTCTATTAATCATTGTGTAGATCAACCCACCAATGTTGAGAGGTTTTCAAAAGTTTCAATACCTTATAAGGAGAAGAGAAATCCATATATATGTATGAAGACATGTTTGTTAGTTGCATTTATAGGAGAAGTGATCTAGGCTGATCTCCACTATCAATCAAAATAAAAGTCTTCAAGCGATGTAGAGATCAGCGAGAGATTTTCAATAATGTTGATTTTGTGATAAATGGCCTCCGGATGAGAAAGTTATTAAGCTCTAAATTTACGACAAATAGGCTAAAAGTGGAAAAAAGTGGCCACATAGAACACCCATAGGGTGCCACGTGGTATGCATAGTTAGCATGCAAGTTCCACATGGCAGCACCATAGGGCACCACATGGTCGAGAAGGTGACTTGGTATATGACGTGTGTATGACGTAGACCAATAGTTTGTTGACCAGTGGCATCTACATGGCATATGCTTTGACATGTGACATCTAAGTGGAACAACCAGAGATTGCCACATGGCTATCTGATTAGCCATGTTACAAGGTGGTTTACCAAAATTTTTGGAGGCCAATGTATTTGAACCCTCGACCTCTACCTCGGCGTAAGACTCCACTTTGTACACCAAGATAGGATCTTCGACGATGTATCTTAACCCTTATGTTCATTGCTTCTATTTAAAGTTGAATCATGTTCAATTTTGAAAAAGGGGTGGCACCGAGGGATTAGCCCTCGAACCCATATGTTATATCTTTATAAAATATGCCAACAAGCCGTGGGAACCGACAGAGAATAGAACCAAGGTCCAACACGTATATCAAAACCAAACCATATAAAACTGCTACATATGCCATATGGAAACACATGCTAACACAAGCCACAACATGTAATGCCAACACAAAAAGGAGAGGAGAGGCCCATAGGTTTAACCCCGAGTCCTCCGCCCTACTAACTTAGTGTTCTTCTAGTGGGCCATTTCTCATTCCTTTGTAAAGGATCAACATATTATATTTACTTTTTTTTGGATGTTAGAAGCCAAAAAGAGGTGCATGGACCATATATTTAGGCCCAAACAACTATAAAACCACCATTGCAAATCCACGAGATGAAAGAGTTCGACGCCAAGTTTTTGCATAGATCCTAAGGAAGGATAAAGGTGCAGGAAGGTACAGTCCATATGACCCATACAATCACAAAACTGGGTTTTCTTTATTTGTGTGTTAGGGGAGGTCTCAGGAAAAATAAGTCTAGTTTATACTCATTTTACTCAGAATTTCGAGAGGAACACAATGGTGTAGTTTGTTTCTGTGTTTGACTAACATAAATCAAGTTTTTTTTTAGAACTCATGTATAAGATTTTTGAAGAATTAATAAGATTGGCATTCTCATTGGAAGTGGCTCAGAGACTTATCCTAGGAGGGGTGAACTCCGTTATCATTTGATGTCTGCAATTTTATGGTTTTCATACTTGTTTATGTGATTATATGTTTCAATTCAGAATTTTAAATCCTCTTTTAATAAGTTAACCATTGAATTTTCACTTGCAATTTTAATGGTTAAAAAGATCCTTTAAAAAATCAAATCAAGTTTGGTATCATAGCAACTTAACCATTGTATTGTGATTTTGTGAATTTTAACAAGATAAAGGCTTCAGCTTAGTGAAGGAGAACTTGAGGAATTTGATCCAGAAATTGGTTCAAGAAGAGGTAGAATGGCTTCACCTAAAGGAGAAGATCATGGAGAATATGGGGCTTCTTGATTCCCATATTAAGGAGAATTTCTTAAGGCTTTTATGAGGATGCACACAATGGTGGAAGATATTTATCAAGAATTAAATAAGGGAAAACAAGGTGGTCTATCTTTAATTCTTGATGGTTATTTTAATTCTCCAATTGGAAAGCAAAAAGTTTATTTTAATATGCCTCAATTAAAGTTGGATATTAAGTTTGAATCACCTATTTACAATGAAGAACTTAATGCTAAGAAAATGGATAATTAGATCCTCCAAATAGAAGTTTATTGTAGGATTCAAAAATTCATTGAATATAACTTCCGAATTTAGTTAGCTTCTCTCTGACTCAAAGGGACCTCTCTCATATGGTGGGGGAGAAAAACACAAGAGGATCTTCCCACAAAAGGTAAAATTATTTCCTCTTGGTATGAGTTTACCGCATCCTTGTGGAATTTGAGGCAAGGTAAAGGAAAAAATGTGCAAGAGTACACACAAGAATTCAGAAAAAGATATTTGGTACACGGTATACCTCTCTCCACTCAAGAAATATTCTCAAGTATATAGGAGGATTACATAGTTATTTGTGTCATATGATACTTATGTTTAATCTGACTAATGTTGATGAAGTATGCGTTCAAGTGACTCATATGGAGTCCAAGGGGAAGAATGTAAATGAAAACATTTCCAAGGAACCTTTCAAACCGGCTGGAAACAAATTCAAAAGTAAAGGAAAGCTAAGCATACAACTATAGTGAATAAAGGAGGAGAAAAACCTACATACACACATTTCCAGAAAAAGGGTCATGATGCATCCAAATGTTGGAAACTTCACCTAGAACTCAAGCATGAGACGTTTCAGAATAAAGAAGACAAGAAGACCACTACTGCAACAATCCAACATGTTTTGGGATCTAACTTTGGGGATGAAACTAATATTGTTGCTACGAGCATTCAAGGTAAAAATCCTTCAACTTCAATTTAAAAGCATGAACCTATTGTTGAAAGAAAGAGGATGGATCTATTTCATATTAGGGTAATCTCTAGACATACAAAGATTGATAATATTTTTTATAGTGGATCACAAGCAAATACCATTTCGAAATATATAGTTAAAATACTTCATTTGGAACCTAAGTTACACCCTAATCCATATCTACATGGATGGGTATGTTATAATGCACAACTGCAAGTTACAAAACACGTAGACTTAGATTTGCTATTACTTATGTATTTGTTTATGAAGTATGTGGTCTTGTTGGATATCTGTGGTATTGTGTTGGGAATCCCTTATATTTATTATATGAAGGATATCTTTTAAAGGAAATATAAAAGGTATCAACTCACCAAAGATGGTGTTGAATACATTATAGATGGTGTTGAATACATTATTTGTGCACACTGCATGAAAACTAATATGGTGTTGAATACATTATTTTATAGGAAATATAAAAGTTATCAACTCACCAAAGATGGTGTTGAATACATTATTTGTGCACACTGTATGAAAACTAATATGGTGTTGAATACATTATTTGTGCACACTGCATGAAAACTAATATTTCTTTGGTTTCTGCAAGTCAAATGAAGAGGCTAGTGAATAATAGTAGGAATTTTTCTCTTATGATAGTTAAAGCAAAGGATGTTCGTCAAAATGAATCTTTTAAGGGATTTGATCCAAAACTTAAAAATGACTTGACTAAAGTTGTAACTGATTATGATATTTTATTTTAAGAACCAAAAGGATTACTTCCTAAAAGAGAAATCCAACATGAGATTCACTTACAACAATATGCACCTATTCCTAACATTAGCATGTATAGATATTCAATAATTGAAAATGCAAAGATAAAGAAGTAGGTTCATGAATTGCTTCAAAGAGGGGACATTCATCCAAGTTCTTGTCCATGTGGTTCATTGATTGTTTTGGTTCCAAAGAGGGATGGAACATGGTCCATGTTCGTGGATTAGAAGGGACTAAATAGAATCACAATCAAGAACAAGTATCCTCTTCCCCAAATTGATGATCCTTGGGATAAGCTCAAGAATGCAATTTTTTTGACCAAGTTAGACTTGCAAAGCGACTATCATCAAATTCAAATTCATTACAATGAAATTTGGAAGATTGCTTTCAAAACTAAGCAGGGATTGTATGAATGTATGGTAATTCTGTTTGGTCTTTGTAATGCACCCACAACATTTATGAGGGCGATGAATGATGTTTTAAGGCCCTTTATTGATGAGTTCGTTATAGTCTACTTAGACTATATTTTGGTTTTTTGTCATACTTGGGAAGAACATGACAAGCATGTGAAACACGTTTTGGATGTACTTGTAAGGGAGAAATTGTACTTAAAGATGTCCAAATGTGAGTTTGTGAAGACATCTTTGGTATATCTAGGTTACATTTTAGGGGGTGGTGAACTTAGAATTGGTCCCTCTAAAGTAGAGGTCATCATGAATTGGCCCAATCCAAATAATGCAATCAATGTAAGGAGATTCTTGGGAGAAGCCCAATACTAAATTAAGTTCATTGTGAACTTATCCTTCATAGATTCTCCATTACATACTTTGAAAAGTGTGAACAAAGTCTTTCAGTGGGATGACCAAGAAAAAAAATACTTCAACACACTACAAGAAAAGATTAGAACAACTGCAATACTTGTACTATTGGGTCTACAAAAATTATTTGAGAGTGACCAATGCTAGTGGTTATTCCATGGGGGCAGTCCTTAATGCAACATAAAAAACCAATATGCTATCACTTTGAATGGGGATTAAAGGAATGCATCCAAGCAAGGAACAATGACTAGAGATCTAAAGAGCGAGGGAATTGTTCCCTCACTTGTTTTCTGAAGGATTCCATGCTTTTGGTGGCCCAAAAGATTCCCAGTGGGAAGGTTTGATCCAAGAGGATATTTAAGATCAATCAAAATAAAAGTATTCAAAATGCAAACAGAAGGTTACATCAATGTAGGTCTTGTCGAGATATTTCTAGTGACATTCGTTTCACGAGAAACGACCTCTAGATGAGAAAGTTATTGAGTTCTGAATTTATGGAAAAAACAAGCTAATTGTGGCAAAAAAAACGGGGCCACATGGCCAAGAAGGTGACTTGGAAGATGACGTAGATGAATAATTTGTTGACATGTGGCATCTACGTGGTAGCTGCATTGATAGGTGACATCAAAGTGGACCAATCAAAGAGCGCCACGTGGTAATCTGACTGGGCATGTTACATGATGGTTTATCAAAATTTTTGGAGGCTAATGGATTCAAACCCCCAACTTCTATCTCCACCTAAGACTCCACTCTGTCTTCCTATCCAAGATCTCCATCGATGTTTTTTAACCCTTATGTTCACCACTTCTATTTAAAGTTGAAACATGTTCAATTTTCAAAAAGGGCTAGCCCTCGGTCTCTTATGTTATATCTTTGTAGCATATGCCAACAATCTGTGGGAACCAATGGATAATAGGATCAAGGGACAACACATATATAAAATCCAAACCATATAAAATCACTATACATATTTCATAGGGAAACACATGCCAACACAAGACAACACATAATTCCAACACAAAAGGGAGGGAAGAGGCCCACGGGTTTGACCCTGGGACCTTTGCCCCACTAATCTAATTCTATACCCTAGGCCATTGTCCATTCTTTTATATAGGATTGACATATTATATTTAAAAATTTGTTTGGATATTGGAATCCAAAAAGAGGTGCATGGACCATAGATTCGGGCTCCCAAACCACTATAAAAACACCATTGCAAATCCATGAGATGAAAGAGATCGGAGCCAAGATTTTGCACAGATCCCTAAGGCAAGAGAAAGGTACATTTTGTACGATTTGTACTAGAGAAAAAGGGTTTTTTTCTCAATTTGTGTGCCAAGGGAGGTATCGGGAAAAATAGGTAAATTCTATGCTCATTTTATTCAGAATCTTAGGAGGAAGACAATGGTGCATTTTGTTTATGTGTTTTAAAGACAGAACTCGAAATTTTTTCCAAAACTCAGACCTGTGTAATCTTTTTGAAGACTTAATAAGATTGAATTTCTCAATGGAAGTGCCCGAAGACGCAACTGAGGACGGTTGAACTATGTTCTCATCTGTTGCTTACAATTTTATGGCTTGCATACTTGTTTATGTGCTTAGATGTTTCAATTAAGCATTTTAATTTTTCTTTTTAAGACCTCTTTTAAGAAGTTAAGCATTCAGTTTTCACATGCAATTTTAATGGTTAAAAAGATCCTTTAAAAATTTAGATAAAGAATAACCATCCATATCTTTAAAAATTTAGATAAAGAATAACCATCCATATCTATGTACTCCATGCTAGTTGCATTTATAGAGTTTAAAACCACACAATTACCATTAGTATCAGTGGTAACATACCCAAAAATTGGAAGTAAATCACCATTAATTACGGCAAATTGTGTTGATTGGTAATAAACCCAATTATTGGAAAGTAAGCACATTTACTCAATTTGTGAATGATTTTTGAAATTGAGAAAAAAAATTGTTTTATTTTGGTCCAAAAAAACTTTAAGCTTTAAAACAATACGTATTTTAGTCTAATGTGAGGTAATGCAGGTAATGCTTGTTGTTGCGATAACCCTCACATTTAATGACCATATTATGACTTGAAGAAAGAAAATACATACATATTGATGACATCTCCTAAAGTTCATTGAGTGAAGGGTTATTTCTCAAATTTTTTTCTCAATTTAAAAAATCATCACAAATTAAAGAAAAATCATCATCATTGGAATGTATCACCTTCTCTAGCCTATATAACCATGGCTTCGACATACATATAAACTTTTTAACTCATCAATATTGTGACCGTTTTTCAATTGATTATGTAAAGAAACGAAATGATCAAAAGCCAATTAAAATGCTGTATAAAGGGGATTCCTTGCCCCAAGGGATCTCATACACCACACATTCAACACATTCAATTAAAGGATGTATGGGATGTATGTCATTATATATATATATATATATGGTGTGAAAGCTGTTATATAATAATGACAATACGTTCTTTAATTGAATAATATATTATATATTATGCGTATATATGTATAAGGGATCTCATGCACCACGCACTTTAAGAGGAATCCCTTTGTGGGAATCCCTCCCCGTAAATTAAAAAAATGACTAATTTGACCTTTCTTTATCTTAAAAGGTCATAACTTAAAATAAAATTGCTCACTTGGATTCTAACAACATCTACCTACCTTGCCAGGTCTCTTCTGTCTCTCCTTTATTTACTTCATACTTTATCCGTCTCGACTTGGCTATCCCGAAGACTTCCTCATCCAGACGCTCTTTCTGGTCAGGCAGGTATCTCTCCGTTTTAAACCCCGCAACACATATAATTCCTTCGCCCGGTGGATGACACTTCCACACAGACATCTATCCAGCGGCCCAACATATAGCTAGCCGGTTATTAGACCAGCCTGTTTCTTTTTATCCTAGCCATCTCATACACCAATTTGGCGTTTGCAAGAGGTCGTTTATACACAATCATATTACATATTAATCATATTACATATTAATATCATAGGAGGATCAATTTAGTGTTTGTCTAAACTCTAACCTTGAAAATAGATTATAAGAAGAAGGAAAATAGATTATAAGAAGAAGGATGATAACCGAAAGAAAGATTTAAACATGGGCTCCTCCTCCTTTGCAAATGCATGCCCAATTTGAACGAACAAAGCATTTAACACCAAGGCTAGGGTGATATGCAACAATGATAACCATAAGAGTAATAATCCAAACCCCTACAATTAGTAAACATGTTTCATTGGAATACATCACCATGCTCCTCATAACCTTTCATTTCATGCAAATGAATGGAGGGAAGTAATGAAGAAGCACCACATCTTTCCATTGAGACATCATTTCACAATTAAAATGTTTGCCAAGAATCAATGAAAAAAAACACCCATTCATTTCAGAGAAGCAATATGGGTAGTTAATAATGGCTCCCTACATAAATTTTACAATAATCCAAGCGAAGGGTCAATTCTTGGAGTTAAGGAGCAAGAGAACTTCCAATCGCCCATTCATTTCAAAGAAGCATGGCGAGAACTTCTAATCAGCCATTCATTTCAAAGAAGCATTACAGGGGGTTGATAATGGCTACCTACATAAATTTTACAACCACCTAAGTTAAGTCTAGGATTCAAGGAGCAAGAGGATTTCTCCCCAAGAATAACCGGGATCGTTATGTTAATTTCATGGTGAGATGGGATAGATATTGAGACAAGGAGAAGCATAACTCCCAACTAATGCAAAATCTTGGAGATGACAGAACTGAGCCAGCTTAGGACATAAACGGTTTCGTATCAACAACATACAAGCGATATCGAAATTGTCTTAATCTTAAAATATAATAAAGGAGAGGCAATGATAGCTTGTAGGGAATAACAAGCATGCATACAATGTTTAAAATGGAAAGCTAATATCACACCAAGAATAAGAAGAGCTCATTGCATTGCACCAAGAACACCTCAAGATCACATGAGAAACAGAAAACACAGTGCACTTCCATTAAAAGCATATCGAAGCATGTTTCATTATTTTCAGGTTTTTAATGCAGCAGATCTTTCACGATAAAAAGGCATACCTCTCTCCCAGCTCTGTCTGTCGATTTCCTCTATCTCTCAAATGATCATATATTTCTTTCAAATTTAAAGACACCCTGGATTGCCCACCAAATGAACTGGTTATCTGGTGTGGTGTGGTAGGAAAGCAGAATTCATGAAGATCTGTACAGAATTTCTGAATTAATAACCAAAAAGCTTCATGCATGCTGAAATAATTATGACCTTACATTTGACAATTTGTACTTCTTACCCAGAACCCAAGTGAGAACGATTGTATTCACCATGTAGCCGTCCCGTCTACTGTGAATATCCTGTGGAGCAAATTAGTAGCAGGAAGCATAGAATCAGGAACGTTGTGCATAATGCTTGGAGAGACCGCCACCTAGCTGCTGCTTGAGGAGGCCGCCAGCTGCTGCTTCTATGAACGTTGTGCATAGAAGAGAGGCCAGAGAGAATCATCCGCCTTCCAGAGGTGGTAAAGAAGACACAGCAGTGACTGCATACTTTACACTTGTTGCTCAGCATGTCACTTTATTATTTCCTTTCAACATTACAAGAGATCCAGCGTGCGTATTCCTCGACGCGTGCACTCTCAGTCAAAACTATATCGACTTCTGTTATAAACTTCGGTTTGTTACGTTGAAACGTTCCCCAAAAACTTTGGTGAAATTTGTCACTAAAATTCAGTTAATATTGCTGTGCACCTGTGAATCCATTGTTTGATTATTATTATTAGAGCCAGCCCAGGTTCGAATGCTTTAGTATTTTATCAATTTAGCCTCTTGAAAAAGGTCAAATAAAAAACTCAGTTTTTTCAATGTTTTAATTTATAATTATTTTTATTTATTTTTAAATGATTTTTAATTATAATTATTTAATTTAATTTAATAAAAATAGATTTTAAATGTTTATATAGTTTCCTAAATTTTATGACGTGACAGATTTTTTATTATTATCACGGATTCAAAATAAATGAGTTTTTTTTTTTTAAAATAAGCATTATTCTTCAATTTGTATTGTACTTATTCCACGTGTCCCATGTACTCTTGTATAAGATGTCTCTAACCCACCATCCTAGGTACAAGATTGCCATAAGGTTGATGATGGCATTGCTTGTGATGGCTCAAAAACCTCAAGAAATATATTTGATGATTGTCTTATGCTGGTTGTTAAGTCTCTTTCTCATGTTATCATATGTTATAAGCTATTGACTAATCTTTGATAAGATGTGGGAAATAGGATTCAAGGTAGTGTTGTTACTCAAATGATTTTCATTCAATTAAACTTAGTTGCTATTCAGTGTGGAGATAAAGCGAATGGCCTTGTAATTGAATTAGAGTCGAATAATGTATCTTTGAAGGTGAAGTCTAATGTTGGTGCAAGTCAATGTCTACTCAAAGATTAAGGTGCGTGAAGTCAAAATAATGGACAAATTTTTTTTAGTGGAAATGGTCAGCTAGTCTGATGAGTGGTAAGGAATTTGAATCCATGGCAACAATGATGGCAAGGGAGGTTGGGTTCACTTCGTCTAGTTTCGAGAAAACCAACCTAGTGTCTGGTCTCTAAAATCGATCGGTAGATATGACACAGTGTTGTGTATTTGTTAGCATGGAGTATTATGTGAGTCTATGGCCACATTTTAGTACCTTCTCTCATCCTTTGTCTCATTCTCTTGATTGTCAAGAGCTATAGGATTTGAAGCAACCTAGCCTCCTAGATTCCCTTTGTGATTCTGTGTTGAACCTCTTTTGTACTAGCTCCACAGATATGTAGAACAATAGATGTGTTAGCTATTCGATGCCCTATAAACATACAATACAAATAATTAATGAGCATAGGTTTTATCCAAGCGGGATGACAAGACCATTAATGTTTTCCACTTTTCTTCAGTCTATTCTCAACAACAAATCAATCCATTCTCAACAACAGACATAAGAACCAATATCGGGTCATTGAAAACTAGAGGAAAAACAAATGATTGACACAATCATGAATTTTCAGTAAAAAAACAAATTACACATCTCCATGATGTTGTTTCTACTCAAGAATCCAAGCAATGGTGTTGTCATTAGGAATGCAAGGGGTCCTATCTGTGATGATGGTGATGATTATGAAAATTCATCTAACAAAACTGAATCCATTCTTTTTTCTCCTCATAACAACTTTTCCATAATGATAATAATAATCATAATGATGATGATAAGGAGATATTCGACCATCCAATCGCCTATGGAAATGTCCAAATGGAACCTAGACTTCCTACTTATTATCTTGCTACCACCACACTTGATGGCCTCCTTTTTCCTTCTAGAGAAGTTATTATGGTTTCTTTATACAAGACTGTCAAATAATGGATATTTTAACATGGATTTCTATTAGAGATTAATGCTAAAATCATTGAATTAAAGGCATATGATTTTGATTTTTTTACTTTGACTTTGTGTCAACAAAACCAACTGGATCCATTCCATCAACAACCATTGTTCTTGGATCTCTTAGGGAATGATGAGTCAACATGCTATGTTTTCCACTTCCAGTTGGTGAGTTGGCATGCGACCTCCATGGCATGAGAAAACTAGTCTAATACTTTTCTCTTTCTCCCCACAAGGAGAGAGAACAATGGCATTAGATAAAGTGAAGACTAAGACCATTTGAACAAAGCAATGCATATGACGAACAAAAAAAATTCAAACTTGAGCCATCATTGAGCTTGGCTCATTTGTATATTTTCTAAAACCTTGAGAAATTCATGGTGGGAGAGAAACTTAATTCCTCTAATAACTATTCTTTTAAAACATATCTCTATACAAAAAAAAATTGTCCTTTATACCTCAAGGTGCCATGTTATGAAGTACATCAGCATAAAAAGGGAGTTGGGGTTATCCATTCATTGCATGAGTTGAACCATATTTTTTAGCAAACCATTCATGTCGTGCCTCTATAATCAAATCTAATAGTGGTAAAGATAAGTTAAATAGGGAGCCTTCCTGTTGATATTTCCTAAACAAAACATCAGTTGCAACATTCTCCTTGTCCTTCTTGTATATGATCTCATAATCATAACCTAATGTATTAGTGACCCACTCATGATACTCTTCTTTTACAACTACTATTCCAAAAATTACTTCAAGTTATGGTGGTCTATTTGATCTAGAAGCATCTCCAAATGAGATCTAGAAGCATCAAACAATGAGATACGAGTTCCATGTATCAAAGGCAAGAAGCATGGCCATTATTTATTTCCCATAGGTGGAATTTTCCAAGATTCAATGACAATTGTTTATTAGTGAACATCAATGGGTGTCATTCTTTCATTAATGATGCTAGAAGACCTTTTATAGAGGCATTATAATCCAAGGTTCATTTTTTATTGAAATTGTACAATGTTAAGACCAGAGTAATATACATGGATTCCATTAAGGTCTGAAAATATTGATTTGCTACATCATTCTACACAAAGGAATTTTTTATTAGCAAGGTGGTTAAATGGGGTTGTAATTCAAACAATTTTGCACAGACTTCTAGTAGTTGTCAATAAGACTTAAGAAACCATGTAATAGTTTCAAAGTCTTAGGGCATGACCAATATTTCATATCCTCAAATATCTTGGGTTCCACTCACAACCCTATCCTACGAGATATATTTCCAAAGTACTCAATTTCATAAGTACTAAACCATATTTGGAATGTTTGAGGAACAAACAATTATCCTCAAGTAGTTGTAGGTCTTTTTCAACATGCTTCAAATGTTCCTCTCGAGTCTTTCTATACACAAAAATATCATCAAACAAGACAAGCACGAAGTTTCAAGGACATGGATGCAAAATATTGTTCATGAGGATCTACAAAGTGTCTGGGGCATTGCAAAGGAGAAAAGGCATCCCCAAAAATGCATAATGGCCTTCATGTGTGTGGAATGTAGCCATAGGTATACCTACCTCCTTCATCTAGATATGGTGATACCAAGAGTGAAGGTCCAATTTAGTGAATAATTGGGCATGGTGAATGCTGATATCTTCAAACCATTTAGACATTAGTATTATTCATTAATTGATCTTCCTAAATTCCTAGACATAGCTGTTGAACCCATAGTTAGTTTCCTAGTGCCAGTCCCCATTATTTTTATCATTTTGACTATCTAATTGCCTTCCTAGCCTTTATTATCCATCATGACAATTTGGACCTAATGCACCCATTCTCCTTGATTTTAGGGATAAAGGGATGTTCCTTCCTCAATTCCATGGATCTCTGGAGTCCTTCTGGCAGTCATGACATCAATTAGACACAAGTTAACTGACTTATGCGCCCTCCTTGACTATCACTACTATTTTTGGAACTATAACTCTCTAATGCGCCCTACCTATCTACCTAAACTACCACTCACACTCAATTAACTGATCTCATCAGGTATTACATCCAGTTCTATGTCCAATGGGTAGTTTGTGTCTATCTAAGCCTGCTATGTGTTGAGTCCAAGTGCCTCTTTAGGCTCTCGATTTTTTCCTTTGATGTTGTATTATATATTTACACATAATGATGAATTTTAATGCATGGGAGACTTTTCCAATTTTTCTTCAATTCTTTGTGTCATATCGCATTATTATTCTTCTCTATTTTTCTTGTACAATCAGTGTGAAGATTGTTTTTGTCACAAGATCTACCTGTCAAAATCTAATATGGTATTAGAGCCTGGTCAGGAAATTTCAATATCCCTCAAATACTTCCATTAATGCACCAGAAGCAACTGGGTTCCAATAAATCTTGGTATCTTCGCATTGCTCCCTCTGGATTAATCCAAATAAGACTAGCCATGTGTGAAGCACTCTGATAATGTGCTCATTGTCAAAGTAGAGTGTGATTGAGCTTATAGAATTTTCTTTCAAGTTGTGTGCAAGTTTTTAGTTCTCTCACTAGTAGCAAAGCAATAGAGCATGGTTTTATATAAGATAGTAACATTGAATTCCTTCCATTACCATAAATGGAAATCCAAGATTGAGATACTATTGCATAACAAAGGTCTATACATAGTTACTATGGCTTTAGAAATCGATCCATATGCAGTTGTTAAGAAAGCTAAGTGGCATAATAGGAAGGTTGAAGCCTATGGCATGCTTTGTCTCTCTATTTATCTAGGGCTTCTTTTTCATCTTAATGGATTGAAAATCCTGAATGAAGTGTGGAACAAACTTGAATCCCTCTTCGAAAAGTAGGGTGAGCTCAAAGGACATCAATTGGAGAATGAGTTGATCTCATTGAGACCAAGTGAATTCGAAACCATTGAGGAATTCATCACTAAGTTCAAGTTACTAGTGCTTCTTCTCGAGAAATTTGGGATTGAGAATAAATTAGATCTTTCTATCTGATCTAAGTTGGGTCCAGAATACTCATTTTTTGTCAACATTCCATGCTACTAAGTTTGTAGTTTGAAATTGGAGAATTCCATCCCTAGATGCATTCATAGATTGTCTCACCCAAGAGAAAGTCAAGCTTATTCAAATGGGAACTCTCAAAACCTCCAAGGATCATGTGTTTGCATCTCTTGAAAGAAAGAATTCTAAGTCCAAATGGAAGCAAAAAATGAAGGAGAAGAAGCCAAAGTCATATTTTGAAGGTGAAGGTTCTAATTCCAAGAAGAAGAGAAACAATAAAGGGAGATCGAAGTCTAACTATTGCAATGAAAGTTTTCACATTGAAAAATATCATTTTAATAAGAATATGGAAATCATGACTTAGTTTCTTTGAAGGCACAACATTGGTGTTACATATTTTGCAAGAAAGAAAGGAAGGAAAAACTATGTTGATCCTCAGAAGCACTGCTACAATGTGTAATTCAAAGGTAACAATTATCATGATTTGATTTCCACAGTTAAATATTTTTCCCATGTCTCTGATTTTGATACACATTCAGATATATTAGAATAAAAAATATCACTTCCTCCTTTTGATAAGTCACCTATCAGTTCTCTAGAGCCATCTCCTCTCAATACTAGTTTTTTGTCACTAGTTTCTGACTTGCCTATATCCAACTCTTTCAAACTCCATTCAGATTATTCTTTCTTTGATTTAGAATATAATTTTCCAGATGATATGAAGGATATGACTCCCTTAACCCATCCATTTGATGCAAAAAAACCATACAACTCCTAAATTCTCCAGTTGGTAAACCACACAATTTCATGGTTTCTGATATTGTGTAATTGGTACAAGTTGTTATTATGACTTTCTTTTACTTCATTGGTTTGTTTTCCATGTAATTGGATATATTTGGCCTGATGTTACATACATTTGGATCTGATATAAACTTCATTGTGTCAAATTTAAGGTCCTTATACTCTTTAGATTTTCCCATTTGCCAATGTATTCTAGTTGCACCGAGTTTTCCTACTGTGACTCTACCTGATTTTGGAGCCACTGTACCGTGGTTGTTTTCTGCTCCAAAATAAATGAATAAATTAGCAGCTACACCTCTATGCTATTTTAATTAATAGAATAATTTTTATTATGCATCTTTAATCATTATTCGTCAGTTTTAATTAGTAGTAGCAAGAGTGTTTCTGGGAGAATGTATGCCCCCCTTCTTCTCAAAACAATGACTCAGAGTGTTTATCTTGTTTATAGTGTGGTGTGTATGAATTCTTATTTATTTCTTATGCATGATCTGGTTTATTCAAAGTAATATACTATGTTTCTCAGTGATTCCTATAGCTTCTAATTTGGTCAGTATGATTCATATAACATATTGTTTAGTGATTTGATATAAGTTTCATTCTTATCATTTTTAGAGTTCATGTTTGAATTGCCGTGACAAAATAAATAAGTTTTGTTTCATGCATTTATGAGACAATATCATATCAAGAAGATACTTGGAGAGTATTGTTAGCCACATGTCCTAACCTGTATTTCTACTTAACAATCCATAGCTAGATAGTATTTGTCATAGGGATCCATGCTTATAGTTTCTTGTTGTTCTTGGATTTAGTTTACAAAGGTGTGTTCCTAAGTATTGATTAAATTTGTTAGAACTAGGACTCTTATAATATTGTTAGTCATAATAAGGATTACATATGATTTTCATACATCTCTACCTTAGGAGCCGATGATGGATCTTAATTAATCTTGAATAACAAATTAGATTGAAATTGATTTCTCTTTGATTAAGGGCACTGGTTTTTAGTGGTTTTGTGAGGATTCGTGAGTTGATTTTATAGGTTTTGAATCACTTTAAGACTTGTCTCTGCATGCATTTTTCCTTGCACCTTGTAATTTTACAAACTCAGATTGATGATAAATGTAGTGAAAATTATTATCTTATAATTTAACCGTACATGTATTCAAACTTTGAGAATATTTTTATTTAGTATTTTAGTACTTGTAGGTACATTTTTTTATCCAAAGTTCATTGGACTCCACCATGTTCCACTTTGCATCCTTCTTTATATTTTATAATGCAATTCATCCATCAATTCCTCTTCTGACCTCATACATTAGGGGGAATATGCTATGCTTGTATTTTCCACCATAGGCCTTGCAAGGATGTTAGTAGATGTTTTGAGATTGAAATTACATAATTAAGGAAAAACCCCATAGTTATTCCACAAGTACATAATTATTTTGTCACAATTCCATGATTACAAATAAAAACCATTCCATGATTGAGAAAAACTCATTGAGAAGAAAGTTCATGCTAATATGGAAAATGCTCATAATTGAACATGGAACTTGTGTATTACATGTATTATTGCTTAGTTCACATACCATCAAACCTATCTATGACTTGTATCCATCTAATTCACATGTCATGTATACTATCTCCAATATCTTCTAAATTTCTATAATAAGAAGCAAAAAAACGGGATGGGGAGAGATTCATTTGTGTACCCTCACACCCAAAAAAATACAAGTCGTTGTTTCTTGGGTTCATGATAATTAGATATACAAACATCTATATATTTTTTGTTGTGCTTGTTTGTGGGATTATGTCATGTCCCTTCCTTGAAGACTATCAAAAGTGTTGACCTTTCCAAACACCTATGGGTTCAAAAGTTGAATTAATTAATTTACTTACTGAATTTTGTTTATTTCATACTTAGGAAGAATGTACTGAGTTTATTTCCAATTATGGATTATTTATGTCATTATTTAATTAATACACAAACAATACACGTGGGAATGAGTTGCTATGTGAAGAGGGCACATTAGGAAAGTCAACTTGCCTTGGATGAAAAATAGAAACTGTCAAGAAAAATGGCAAAAGCAAACAGTTAGAAAAAGATAGAAATTGAAAAAAGCAAGGAATATCCATCAGTTTCAAAAGAATAAATTGCAGGAAAAGGAGTCAGTGAAAAAGCAGGAAACTTTGGCCAAGGGAGGGCACCGTTTCTATTTGAGAGAGGATACTTGAAAGGAAACATCACCAATCCTAATAAGGCAACTTTCACTCAAAGGGAGGGCGCAATTTCTACTTTGGACTGAACATAAAAAATTGGGAAACATTACCTAAGATACTTTCTATTTTCCTCAAGGAGGGAACATCCATGGGGTTATGGTTTGCAAGTGGAAACTTGCTCAACAAGTGAAGGACTTGCTTAACAAGTCACTCAAGGTTTATTTAAGGGTGCTTCCAACTCTGTTTATCACTTTGGATTGTTATTGTTTTGATGTTATGTAAAGCTAAGGTTCAAAATTGAGTGATGGGCCTCAATCCCATTATGTGATGCGCCCCAATTCTCCATTCCCTTCCCTTCTATCCTCTTCTTTTAGTTAGTGTAGATCACACAGAGGCCAAGAGGCGACCATCTAAGATTCATCTCAAGATATAATAGAAGCCTTCAGCCATTAATGACAATATTTCAGGTTTATCTATTAGATATTGAAGTTTCCAATACTTGAATAGATATGAGGGTTCAAATATCCAAGTCTCTCATTGATTATAGCTACTAAAATGACTTGTTTTATTGCATCTTGTTAAAGAATGCTATATATACTATTTATGAGATTTATTTCGACAAATATGTCTGTTATTTGATTTTATACACATTCTCTATAAATTTTGTATCAATATAAATATTTATGACTAAGTTTTACATGGTTTTACCCAACCTAGTCTAGATTTGCACCTAGAATTGACTAGTTTTACCATAAGATGTCTAATTCGACCTATGGGTCTCCAGATACAATAATTATTGTTCTGATGTTTTCTTAAAATGTTTATGTAAGTCTCCAATTTATGAGACAAATAATTCATATCCTCCTTCACCTATTTGGGAAATCCTGAAGATGAAGCTAGTGAGCTGTCCCAAGAGCTAGTTTTACCATTACGACCTTTAGAATCAATTTAAGTATTTTATGATCTATATAAAACTATAAATAATTATGTATACTTTCATTACATAGTTCTATAAGCTTCCTAATATTCTCTTAGCCATTAGTTGCTTGGAAACTGTTAGTAAATGATTTTGTTTGCACCGGTTAGGACTCCTAGAATCCTGGTAGTGGAATTCATCCTGGATGATGTTTGAAACCTAAATGGGACCAAAATTCAGGTTCTTATGAACTTGAACAAACAATATCCTTCCCCTGCCTTATTGATCTCACCTTTAAATCACAATTACTCGCTCCTCAGCTTGCTAATTTGTCCACTTGTCAACCAGTTATCTTAAATTTTGTTTTAAAATTTATTGCACAGATTTAGTGATCCTAAATTCTGATTCAGGAAAATTACTTATTAAGTATATAAAACCATATCCCCCCCCGCCCTTTCCTTTATGCATAGGGAGTTGGAGTTTTAAAAATTCTCTAAGTGGCCCAAGATTGGAGGAAACTGGATGACAATGATGATAGGTTCCAACAACAAGATTATGTTTGTAATTTCGATTTATATTCATAACGGAATGTATCTCTGCTTTCCCTCCCCGAAAAAATGTCCTCCTTGATTAGTATTTAAATTGGAGAATCCATTTCTCTAGATAATTTGATTAGAATTTATATTTATATTCGTATTTCCTCTTGTATTTGGGAAATATTTTTTTTTTACGCGTTTGCAAATATTAGAACTCAAATCTAGTGGGAAATACTACAAATATAGATCATCTTTCCAATTCCATCATTGGATAACCTTTGAAAGAAGGTATGTTAATTTCTCCTTTCTTAATTGTAAATCATGAAGTTTTAGGTTCTAGATAAAGATGATTGATATTCTTTACATCCAGTATGTGATAGTTCAAACCCTACATGTTAACTGGATTTTATCTGAACCAACAAATCATTGTAAGTAACTAAATCAAATGAACCACTTTTGTTCCATCACCACATCCTCCTTTTGTTCCTACTCCATCTCTTTCTCAAAACCTTAGAGTCCATAGGAAAACCTAGGTTGAAACAATATAATGCCAATTTCTAGCTCATTGTTATCACTATAATTATTTTTTTCAATAAGCATTGATGTAACAGATATAAATTATTTTTTATAGGTATGGAACCATCTAGCATGCTTGAGGAAGTTTTAGAGGAAGAATCTACAAACATGGATCCAGTAGAGACTACACCTCCTCCTCATGAAGAAACACCCTTGGAGTGTCCTTGTTAGCAACCCAAAAATTTCTTCCATCATGCTCTATTAGTAATTTCAAATCCTAAAAATCTAAATTTTGTTCACTATTTCAAGCATGGAAAGGTGATTGTAGTAATCTACTGTTAAAACATTCACAATTGTTTTCGTCATCAAATAGTATAACAACCCATTTCTATTTCCATACATGGCACAATTTTCAAATTATGATAATCAATGGTAGTGTTATGACATGTGGTGCTAAGATTGAGAATGTAAAACTCTAAATGTAGGACTATTTTCTCAAATCAAACATGTTTTCTATTGAAATGAGATTATGTGATGTCATTCTTGGAGGAGAATGGTTGTAAACATTGCATCTAGTTACAATGGATTTCAAGGAGTTATATATGTGGTTAAATAAGGAGGGTTGTAAACACACCCTCAAAGGTCATTAGGTTGTTTCAAGATAAATTATTTACTCAATATATAGAAAATATATTGAAGAAAGGAAACTTAGGCATTATTTCCCAAATTAGTGCCATCAATGTTATGGAGAGATCCCCATAAAACTTCACCCGATTTATAGTTGGTTTTGAATAAACATCCCAAATATTTAAAGAACACAATCGATTATGTCCTTACCATGCAGAGAATGATCATGTTGCACCATTGATTCTACGTGGATAATTTCCTATTGGGCATCCTTATCAACATCCTTTTGCATAGTTTAGCCTAAACATGTGTTTCTTCCTAGAAGTTAATAGGCTCAAATACAAAGAGTGGTAGGGTATGCACACCTCTGAAGAATTTAGCAGTTAAATATATTCATGGATGGGGTTCCCATGTTCCATAAACAAGGGGGTTTCATACACCAAATTTGTGTCTATCTTGTTTGGGACATCGAAAATAGATTATTATTATTATTAGTGTAGTATTAGTATAAAAATCAAATTGAAAAATATAATCTAGGAATTGTTGGAATGTAGAGCGATATATCCTAGTACTATCCCCTTCATCCCTAATGATCATGGCATGGAATCGACAAAATAAGGAAACTAAAACATGTTCCTAGATTTCAGTTCTCTTTAAAATTTTATAGTAAAATATAAATATTCCATCTTAGTCATTGATGACCTATTATATGAGCTTCACTATTAGATTTTGAGAGGTAGATCTTGTGACAAAAATAATCTTCACATAGATTGTACAAGAAAAATAGAGAAGAAGAAACATGTTCTATGACACAAAGTATTGAAGAACAATTGGAAAAGGATTCCATGCATTATAATTCATCATTATGTGTAATCATATAATACAACATCAAAGGAAAAATTTGAGAGCCTAAAGAGGTAGTTGAACTCCACACATGTGCCAGGATTAGATAGACTCGAACTACCCACTAGACATAGAACTAGATGTAATACCTTATGAGATCAGTTAACTGAGTGTAAGTGTAAATTAATTGATGGTAGCTATGTAGGTAGGGTGAATTAGAGAGTTACAGTTCCAAAAAATATCATCGACAGTCAAGGAGGGCGCATAAGTCAGTTAACTAGTGTCTAATTGGTGTCATGACTTCCAAAAGGACTCCAGAGATGCATGGAATTGAGGAAGGAGAAATTGATCCATAAAATCAAGGATAATGGTCACATTAGGTCCAAATGGTAATGCATGGATGGATAATGAAGGATATTATGACAATTAGATAGTACAGATGATAAAAATAATGAGGACTAACACTAGGAAACTAACTATGGGGTCAACAACTAGGTATAGGAATTTAGTAATATAAATTAATGAATAATACTAGTTTCTAGATGTTTTGAATTTTCCAACACCCCCCCCTTATTCTTGACTTAAGTGAAAAATAAAGATATTAGGGTTGAGAAACAAAGGCTAAGGTAACCCTTTACAACTTTATTTGTCCATGTAAAATGAGGAAAAAGGAAAAACACATGGGGAAAATCCTCCCTCAAGCATGGAAATGAAACAAAAATTAAATTAATGTATTCACTTTGTCTTTTTCTTCACTTGAATAAGTTTAATGTACTACTTCTGGGTGAAATACATGGTGAAGTTTTTTGAGATGCTTTTATCATGTATCAATTTTCCAATGCTATGCAGACAAAAAACATGTGGAGAAACCCCTTGAAATGCATATTCTAGTCATGAAGGAGCATCAAATGAATTCTTCTTGATGTGAACAAATAAATTATTAGATATGATTACAAAATAATATATGGAAAAGAGATATGTGCAATCATCTCCTAACCAAAGAACATCAATGAAATCAGCAGGCTCAATTTCTTGTGTAGCTGCATAATGGTTAATCAAACCATAAATATTCCTTCCAAACTGATGTAAAACCTTTCTAATTCTGAAATAGAGATTATGATGCTCCGAAATATTAGAATAGGTTCCATTGTTTTGGTGATTGTTTAGGTTCCATTTTCGGACTGTAACTTACTTTTCTGTCGCATTTTTATTTTTCAAATCACCATCTCGACCACCGTGCCTTGGTTGTATATTAAGTGTGGTGCCACCGTATTTTCCCTATAATAAATAAGCTATGCTGCCGCTCTGTTTCTATGTGAAAGGTGTGGTGTTGCAACTTCCAATGCTCTGGTGGAAACCTGCAACAGGCGGTGCCACCGCTCTATTCCTGAAGGAAAGAAGTGTTGCTAAGGAAATAACGCTCTGTTGAACACCTCCAAGAAGAGGTTCCAGGTATTATTTTATCCTTGTTAGTTATTTGATTGTTAAATGATTTTTTTAGTATTTGAGATCCATGCTTCAGATATTTACAGTTGTGGTTTGAACTCTGGGATTTATTCTCGAAAAGAAAACTCAATAAAAAAAAGATGAAAACAAGAGCTTCATAGTTGGCATGAGAATTCATTGGTGTTTTCAAAAATTGTGATTGATGTTGGTATTTAAAGCTTCATAGTTGGTTTTGAATAGAACTTGGTCTTGCTAGATCTCTGATTTATGTCTTCTTTAACAGAAAAATAAAAGATTCATTTTAAGTTTTCTTCATTTGTTATACATGATTTTTGTATGTTTTATTCCTTTTTTCAAAAAATTGTGAAAAAATCCATATAAAAGTTATTGTAGAATTGTGCGATTAGTTTATTCTCGCTTTAGTTGAAAAATATGAACAATTTTGTATAAAAACCGTAACAATCTTTTCTTGCTTTTCGTTAGAGATATCACTTCTTTTTCCATTCAGAAAAGAATATTTTATTTTTTTCAAATAGGAACGGATAAGCAAGTTTGTTTTATTTTTGTATGGGATTTATTCTATGTTTCCAAGAAAGTGAACCTCTCTCTCCCTTCCTTAAGTAGGGAATCTACGAAAAGTGAAAGAAAATTTTTGCACAATCATACTGCATGGTTTTACTTTTTATATACTCACCTCATTCTTTCACCTAACCATTAAAGATAAAATTAAGTGCTAGCTTTGGATTAAAATTTGTAGCAAGGTGTGATAGGTTAGAGACGTGTTCCAGTGTATTTAAATGTAGGAGCTGTCGTTTTTTTCTTGCACTGCATCGCAAGGATTGTGCGGTTCTTCCATGTACCGTTGGTATATTGAATGACCTTTCACTTACCCTTGAGGTATATCGAAAGGTACTTCACGTACTCAGTTGTATGTCGGAAGGCCCCTTTTTTAGGGTTGTGCATTAGACATCACTACTACGCAGTGGAACTCGCACATACTTTACGTATATCAGGAGACACTTTTAGGAATCCAGAGACCACCTGAGCACAACACCTTTGGTCGTCCTATCATTGTAATACACCAAGAAAAACACTCAGGGTGATTACTATGCACATATTGTCCAAGTTGTCAGGTATTCAGGAAAGGGTATGGTCCAAATCCTCCTTGTCGCACTCTATTGTTGGACCCTATGGTATATAGCAAGTTCTGATGGTTTGAAAATCCCTTGAGGTTCCATACCTTTAATCCACTCCTCTCACATATTTTTCTTGTTGCTTTAGTCTGAGTAGCACTTGTTTTCTGTACAGTTAGATTATTTTTTACAAGAGAGATGTAGTTTTTTTACATACTTATGGCTCCGTGGCTCCGCCTTCCAGGACTACTAACTAAGAGACTCCTTCACTAAGCACATCTTTTGTTTTCCCTCCATATGGGGATGTTGGTCCTCCTTTCATGGCTACGTTAAGCATTCCTGGATTGACTATCGACTTACATGTTTAGTTATTCTCCAGCCCAGTTATCCCGTGTACACCAATTGCTTCATATCCTCATCCTTCATCATGGTAGCATCAACCTCATGTTGATCCCTCACCTTCTCCACCAGATGTGTCTTCTCCCTTCTCTCCCTCTTTGCCTATTGAAAGTTGTAGTACTAGTAGTTAGGTGGATAAGAATAAGAAGAAAAGGAAGATTAAGAAGAATAAAAACAAACAAAAAATCAAGTCTCAACCAATTACTCCTCCCAGTGCGGAGAGTGTTGATTTGCTCACCCAAAAACCGTGTAAGCCCAAATTCCCTTGCAGGATTTGCAAGGTTGATGACCTTCTGAAAGATTGTCATGGGTTGGCCCTAGTTTTAGAAGAATGGTCACAATCTTTCCCAATGATGGGAAGATTGTGACCATTGATCAACTTTCCTTTATTAAACCTGACCATCACATGTTTCCTAGTAATTAGACTTCCCTGAATGTTCCACATGTTCTTGTAGTTCCTTCCCCTTCTTATTGTTAGCTTCTTCCCATCATAGGTAAAATGGGGGGGCATGGCTCCATTCTATGGACATCATATTGGAATTAAGCTGCTAACTCCTTATGTGAAAGGGGGAAACCTACCAACCTCTAGATATCATGTTGGGTAAGAGATTTCTGTGAGCATAATTCTCATTCTGTTTCAAGATCGTTAAAAAATGAAACAGATGCCTGCGAGCATAGTTCCCTTTCCATGTCAAACTCGTTAAAAAATGAAACGGATTTCATCAAGCATAGTTATTTTTTGTTTCAAGATTGTGTAAAAATGAAATAGGTGCCACAAGCATAGTTATTTTTTGTTTCAAGCTTGTGTAAAAATGAAATAGGTCACCTTGAGCAGAGTCCCCTTTTTCGTGTCAAGATCGTTAAAAAATGAAACGGATTCTTCCATTGTGTCAGGACTCAATATTTTGGACCTTCATTTCATTTGCTTGTAAAGCAGATGAAATGAAGCTTTGGGGGCATGTTACCCTACCACTCTTTGTTGGATAAAAATTATTTGACATTTATACAGGAGGAAAGTACCAACCATTGGACATCATGTTGGGAAATTACCCATCAATGGAACTCATTTTGAGCACACTTTAATTTTAGTTTCAAGCTCTGTAAACCATGAAACAACCTATTGAGCATAGTCCTTTCTTAGTAGCAAGATCGTTAAAAAATGAAGCAGATAGCCTCAACATTCTTTCAACTGATCTTCGAGCTCATTAAAAATAGTAAGATGGTTTTAAGCTTACTTTTCATTTTTCGTGCTTTGGTTAAAAACAAGAAAAGTTGTTTGAGCTTATTTTTTCACTTTTTCGTGCTCTGGATTCAAACATGAAAAAGGTTCCAAGTGCCTTTTATACCTTCGGCGTGCTCATTAAAAAATTAGTGAAGAGGTATCAAGTATAATTTTACTATTTTTCAGACTCGTTAAAATTGGATTATGAAAAAAGAACTCTAATAGAGTACTCTTTAAGCTCTTTTCAGACTCTTAAAATGTGAAAAGATTGCCGAGTGAACTTGTCTTATTCACGCTTGTAAAAGGACCTGAAGAGTCGTCTTCCTAGTGATAGTTTACCCCTTTTTTGGACCAGGGGACACTACTTATGAAAATGGTATACTCAGACCAATCATGACTGGAAGATTTCTCCTGGGAATTATTTTATACTTTTTCGGGCCTCAGAGACTAAATTTATGAAAAAGTCCATTCTAGAGTCTTCTTAGTCATTTCAGTCTCTCTAAACATGAAACAACAAATGAGTTTTCTTTCATCGAACTCATAAAATCAAATGATGAAAGACCATTTTTTGGGAAGGAACCCCTCTTTTCTGAGGTTCATAAAACATGTGAGAATGGACTTGTCCTATGATAACCTACAACGAGTGTTTGTTACCCTATTTGAACTCGTAAAAATTAAAAGAGGCACTCATCAATCATGATGGGGAAATTAAGGGAAGGGGAAAACATTTTTCATTAATGGGAGTTTCTGGTCACCTTTGAACATGGCACCTGTCTGTATTTCATTCAAACAGTTGGGTATTCAACTTGTCTCCGAGTCGATCTGCTTTCATGATTTGTGTCACTCCTTTGAGTCATTTCAAATAATTCCTTGTCTTTTGTTGCATTATGTCATGGTATCTGCCTTGTTACGTCTATGCTTCCAAGACTTTGGTCGTTCTGTTCAATGTTCAAAGGAAATATTGTGTGTCAGAATTACCCTCTGCAGTCAAACCTACCTTTATGTCGATTACCTTTCAGTCATTACTATGGTTACATCATACTCAAATTCCATAACTTTATTCTGAGTTTCATTTCGTTGATGTGGGATTCATCATGGCCCTCCTTCGACGAGACTGTTCCTATCGAATTTAGCTCATCATCCAGGAACTATTCTTAGAAACAAAGTAGTACCTTGAGATTTGTATGCATCAATGACAGATCCTCTCGCTTTCAACATAGGTTTACATCATTGACCTTTGATTGAAATATTCAACGCAGTTTTTGATGTCATATCATCTATTCACACTCGGGAGATTGTACTGACGTACCTTGGGAATCATTGACATAAATGGTGATCTACCTCACACTTGTTAACGGTTCTCATCATTGACTGGTAATCAATTGGTTTCTACCGTGTTCGAACTCAATACATTGTAATCACATGGATATAATTGTATGTTGTGGAAGACGAGATGAAGACCCTGGGTATTTGTTAAGCATTTGTTGCTTTCCCTAGGTTGCGATGGAGTATTTGTATGAGTCCTAGAATGGATCCACATTTGTATGTTCATGGTTGTGCTCAAATTTGCATCTGTATGACATAGATCTACATTGTATGTCTAAATTTGAGTCTTCTTCGCATGGATCTACGCTGCATTTTAGTAGCCATGAATTTTTGTATCTCACATCAATCTACATCATATTGGTCGGAATCCATGTTGTGAGTCATTTGGGACATGTATCAAAATGTAAAAGGTGCGGCAGAAATTTGGTGATGCTTGAGAAGTTCCAACCATTGGACCTTTTCCTTGGGACTATACCTTTTCCTATCAAAGTATTTTTCCTATAATTTCCCTCTAGCCTCATACTTTGGGGGGCATTCTATTACACCTAAATCTCGTCACCATCATGTTATGAGATAGCTATTCCCTTGTATTCTCCAATCCCTCAGAGTTTGTCCTAGAGAAATGAAAGGAAGAAAATTGTTCCCTTATATTTTTCCTTGTGTTGAGCCATTAACACACCTTATCATAAGAGAAAAAGCGTTACCTAAATCAGAAACACACCTTTTACATGTGGAAAGGGAGGTGATGTCGCTCGTTTCCTTCATGAAATGGTAATTACCCCTTTAACACCACTTTTTCCCTTCATTAAAAGTGTGGTGCTCAAGTTTTAAAGGAGAAAAAGGAGGCTTCAAGAGGGTTCTCGAAGCTTGCCTCTGTGGAGCCTTGTCCCTATGGTTTAGGACCACCTGGAACTTGATATCCCCCCTAATAGGGTCTCCCTTCCACGTCATCCACCATTTCCTCAACCATACCTATCCTTCGATGCCTTTAAATACTGGCTCAACCCCCATAGGAAAGAGGAGGAAGAATTGTGTTAAACACCCAAACTCTGTCAAAATAATTCTTGAGCTATTGGAGGCAAGGAGCTATTGGAAGTAACTCTCAACACCAAGGCATAATGTTTGTATTCTCTCCAATAATTTCTAATAATAAATGTATTTTCTTTCCCATATTTACTGTAGCATCCGTATGTATTGTTTGATTCCTTGGTCACAAGCATAGATCTAGTTTATTTTCTTGTATGCTATTATCTTTCTCTTGTTGTCTTTAATCTTTTACAGGTTCTTCTGCGGTAGCAGAGGTGAAAGCTTCAACAATTGTGAGGACAACCTTTAAGGGAAGTATTGTGGCATTATATTCAAGCAATTGACCAGATCTAGGGAAAGTTTAACATTTTGGGTTTGTGTTTTGTTCTAGACCTGTATCATTCATATCTAAAGAAACAACTTCTGGTATCCTCGATATTTATTCTATGTTAAGGTCCATAATCTATAAATAGAATCCTAAGGAGATGGGGGATTCCTTGATTACCGATGATGACTCAAGACCAGTGTATCCTTTAGCTCGGGTTTGTAGGTTGACACCTGTCGATTTCATGAAAATGTTTTGAAATAAACCCTTTCTTATGGAGAGAGGGTCCGTTTTTTGGATGACAACACCTTGACTAGTGAATGGTTATTGCAATATAGGTTGTTGGGTCTATGTTGCATTAGGCCCCTAATGGGAATTGGTTGTTGTCTTCTCTTTCTCTTACACTGACTATTGGCAATCGAGGATAAGAGGGAAATTGGGAGTGTAATTACCATACTCTCTGCAAATTGAGCAGGATTAATTGGTCCTTAGGTTTGCATTTCTTCCTTGTTTGGGGATATTTCCCCCATGGCCTTGTGGGTTACCCAAGTTATGATTATTCTGGAGAGGGGTGACCCCTTTCCCCTATTGTTGAGGTTGTTTATCCTTTCCCTTCCTCTTCCCTTCATTCTGCAGAGTCGGGGGATTAACGATGTTTAATTTCTCAAAGTGTTAAGCTTGTTGTTGGAAATAAGGTTGGAATAAATTGACCCCCATATGAGGCATGGGGGATGAACTAGGAGGAAACGAGTAAGGATAGTAAGGTTTATATCCCAACGATGGGATATATGCTTATTTCACTCTATACATTGTGGATATAAGATCAAGTTGTTCCATTTGCGATGGAGGCACTGGTTGTGCTTGGATTTTCATTTGGGTAAGTCAGACTATAATTTTCATACTGTAAATTTATAAATAGAAGATTTGAGATAGTGGTGGGTTGATCCAACACAACAGGGATGGGTGGATACTACAACACCATAGGGGGTGGTGCAAGCATTCGTTATGGGGTAAATTTACCTTGTGAGGAAGTGGACCCAATAAGACCATCCTATAAATGAGATGTACCATAAATAGGAGGATCTAAAGAATTATTTCAAGGGGTATTGAGAAGGATGGTGTATAGGTGCCCTGATTGGGCATAAATGAGATCAAAATGTTGAGCCTTTCGGTTGGCCTCTTCCTCATATTATGGTATGGAGGGAGCCATGTACTTTGCAATAAATGGTTGGAATTATTTAAGGAACCAATCCAAATGGAATTTATTTTGAATGTCAATTTGGCACAAAGTGTGGTGGCAATGCCACTTATGGATGTGGTCCTCAATCTAGGTCACAATATTTTGCAAACATTCTATGAGAATTTAGAGGTCTAGGTCATGATGTATGGAAAATTGAAATTAGATGAGAAATGTGAAAATATAATTCACAAAAATATCTAGAAGCTAAGGTAATCCTCACAACTCAATAATTTCACAAAACAATGCATAAAAACAGTGAAAAGAGAAAAATTGACACATCAGAATAGTTCCAATATCTAAAGTTTCTATTACTAACCAACATGTAAATATGTTTGGAACATGTTTATAATATAATAGTATAAATTTTTTATCCTTTGGAGGAAAATTGGATGCATGTATGTGGTAGGCTTAGATTGGACCTCAAACCCCCCTAGGTGGACCAATGAGCTCCCAAACCACCTCAAACGGTTATGAATGGCCATGTGAACGTGGGTGAAGCATGTTGGGTCATAAATAAGGGTAGGATAGTCATTCTGGAGTGCATGGGTGAGTGGGAGTGGCTCTAGGAAGCAATAAATTGTCCAAAAGAGCCAAAAACACCCAAATACCATGCATGGGCGCCTTTGGTCAACCGGTTTCCATATTTTAAGGAGTGGGAGTGTAAAAAGGACTGAAAATTCATAAATTAGGGTGCATGTGTCTCCATAATGGTCAAATGAGGGTGCTTGGGTGCATTAATGAGTCCAAAACACCAAATACCTTTCTAGACCAACATAACCAAGCTTTGGACCATATGACATAAGTAAAAAACAAATGAAAGTGTGTCCTAGGTGTATGTGACCATGGTAATAGGTGGTATTATTCTCTAACACCCCCCCTTAATCCTAAATTAGTTTAACCACATCAAAAATTGATGCCTTGGCAACTAAGGCTCAAGTCACCTCTTACAAGAATTTACTTGTCCATAAAACCAAGGTAAGGAGGAAAACCTCATGGGAACAAAACCTCCCCTATAAAATGGAAAAGGAGAAAAATATTAAAGTGAATATCAGTCATAACAATGTGTCACCCACATGAAGAAGTGATCTCATATAGGTGAATGTATTCTCTATGAAGCTCTTGGTGAAAATGTCAGCAGTTTGCTTTGCAGATGGGCAATATTGCAACGATATCATTTTATCATGCACTAAGATCCAGATGTAGTGCATGTGTATCTCAATGTGATTGTTCCTATATCTCTGTACTAGCTGAGTGAAAATATTTATTTCACGTTCATTGTCACACCAAATGACAGTGGGCGAATCAAGTGAAAAAAAAAGTTCTCCAAGAATGCCTTGCAACCAAACACATTATGTAGTTGAGTTCATTGCTCCTCTGTACTCGGCCTTAGATGATGAAAGGGATATAGTGTGTTTTTTCTTACTTGAAATTCATATGGTACCACATTCAAGAATGAATACATAACTTGAATTGGACTTTTTTTCAATGGAATCTTCAACGCAATCAAAATTAGTAAATCCAACTAGTTCTAGTGGAGAACTAGCATCATAGTGTATCTTGAAGTGTTTGGTTCCTTTCACATAATGAAAGATCATTTTATAAGCCTTACAATGGATCTCATGAGTCTCCTTCATATACCTCACAACAACACCTACTGCATAATCCAAATCAGGTTAATATTGAGTGAGATAGAACAAGCTCCCAACTAGTTTCCTATACAACGAGCTGTTCACTAGTAGAGATGAACCAAAAACACCTAGTTTCACTCTTGAAAGGAAGGGACACTTGGATACCGTAAATTCATCCATTTTGAACTTAAATAACAGGTCTGAAGAATACTTTGATTTTCTGACCTTGATCCACATCAGATTTCTCAATCTCCAAGCCAAGCAATTGTTTCAACAATCCATGGTCAGTCATTGAAAACTCACTATGAAAATAAAACTTAATTGAACCTATATAAAAAATGAAAATTATAGTGATCAAAATATAATCAACATATAATACTATGACCTACAATGAATCACCTAAATTCTGCTAATATACATTAGGATCAGGTTTTCATCTTTCAAATCCTACTGATAGAAGAAAGTTGTCCATCTTGGCATACCAAGCCCCGAGGGCTTGCTTTAGGCCATATAGAGACTTATTCAACCTTGAAACAAGTGAAGGATATTGAATTAAAACTTTATTATTCTTCATATAAATATCCTCATGAAGGTCACCATGAAGAAAAACACTCTTCGCATCCATATGGTGCAACTCCCATCACTTAGATGCAACAATGACCAAAACTAGCCTGATACAGTCCATGCTTGTAACCTATAAAAATGTATCTGTATATTCCACTCCTTATACTTGATAGAAGCCTTTTTAAAATCAAAATTTACTTTTACTTGATATCAGAACCATCAGTAGCCATTTTGGTCCTATAAACCCAGTTACATTCCACCAGTTTCCTCTTGGAAGGTAGAGGAACCAACTCCCAAGTTTCATTCTCTTCCAAAGACTTGAACTCTTCTTGCATGGATGCTTAACATATTGGGTAAATTTATGATTCCTGATATGTCTTATGATCAGATCCAACCATCATAAAGCACCTCTCTTAAATATTCAATTCACAAGTGGAGAAAGAATTATGAAATCAGATCTAGTCTTCATAGAGTCTAGAGGATCTCTAGCAAGATCACCAGTTGCTTGTATGGTTTTATCAACCCAATTTGGAATTATGGGTGAGTAATGATTTATATTCATGTCATAAACATAATATTTAATATAATAATCATAATAATCAGATAAAGAATCATCATTGAGTGGAGGGTGTGAGCATTCCACCTTGAGTTCAGTCTCCTACATGAGCTCTTTCTCGAACTATACACTTATTTCAATAAATGTTTTCTGATATGAGGGTTCAAAGAGATTGTCTCCATTTTCATATTAAGCATATCCAACCATTATGGACTCCTTTATTTGAGTTTTCAAGGCCTTTCTCTTCTCGGGAGGGATTCTAGCCCGAGCCTTTGAGCCAAAAACCTTGAAAGGATAAACATTGGGCTTGTTACCACTCCAAGCCTCAAATGGGGTTTTCTCTTCCAATGATTTATGTGGAAATATGTTCTTAACATATGAAGAAAAATTCATGGCTTCATCCCATATATTAGGACACATATCCTTAGCCTCCATCTTGCATGTAGCCATCTCTTTCAAAGCTCTATTCTTGCGCTCTACAACGCCATTTTGTTGTGGTGTGTAGGGCACATAATGCTGCATCTGAATGTCACTTTCATGAAATAGATTATGTAAGTTCTTGTATACATACTCATTAACATTGGAATTCCTAAGAACCTTAATTTTATTCCCACTCATGTTCTCAACTAAATCCTTGAACACTTTGAAAGTCTCAAAAACTTCAGATTTTTGCTTGAGAAAATACACCCAACAATACCTTGAGAAATCATCTATGAAAGTAAAAACATACCTTGAATTTACATATGAGTTTGTGGGAAGAGGCCCTATCATATCTGAATGCATCAAATCAAGCACTTGAACAACCCTCCTTTTCTTTCCTTTGTCATATTTGTGCTCAACATGTTTCCCCACTATGAAACCCTTGCATGTGCCTTTGGAAAACTTGATACTTGGAAGCCCTTCAACCATGTTTTCTTTTCTTAATGCTTGAAGGTACAGATAGTTGAGGTGTCCAAACTTCTCATTCCATAGTTTGTTGGTCTCATTGGCATGTGACAGGAGTGCATTCCCTTGAGAGTAATGCTGGAAGTGAGAGAACTTATACATTCTCGAATCATCGTCAACAATATCCATTGCAACAACTTGGCCTGTAGAAATTTCTGAAATCTCCACATTATTTTGAGTAAATTTTACTCTCTTGGATGTACTTGTGTGTGTTATTTGATAGACAGAGATTAGTTTTACTGCAATATCAGGTGCATACAACACATTATTGAAGTATCTATTGTCTAGATTGATTTTTCCAATCCCTGTGGCTGGGATCTCTGATTCATCACCCATAAGGATGGCTGGACCACTGTAAGGATGTAGGGCCGAGAAGGAATATTGTATAGAAGCCATGTGCCTTGAGGAAACTAAATATATGATGAAGGAATAAGAGCATGAAGATATAACAACCAATCATGGCATCTTTCCTTGTTCTCTAAGGTTGAACCTCGCTCTTTCTTCCGTGTGCCTTCTGCTAGGGGGATGTTGATCTTCTCAAAGACTTGGGCCATCATGTCAATGGTTTTCTTCATGTATGAAATATTTGGATGCCAAAATTTGTGACAATAAGTGCAATTTGTATTCTCTTGCTTCTTCTTCTCTTTTCCCTTGCTAGGATTCGAACCCCCATCTCAAGATTTAGGCTTCTCCTGCTTCTTCTTCTCTTGCAACTTCGAATATTTGGATTTATTATTGCCTATGGATTAATTCAAAACAACTGCAAATAGGGCTTGATCCTTGGTGGATTTCATGGTACCCATTTGAACAAATTTGTATTCTTCTCGAGTCAAAGACTCCATGAAGTCTACAGTGAGGGGATTCTCCAATTTTGAACTGCCAACTTACCTAAGTGGAATGTGGAGACACAAAATAAATACTCAGGGCCTAGCTTCAAAAGAACAGACAATATCAACTGCTCCAATTTCTTCTCAATGCCACATTGTTTCAGCTGAAGTACCAAGGATTTGAAATTTGTGAAGAAATCTTGGATTGTCTCAAAGTGAGTTGGGCTCAATGAGATCAACTCATTTTTGAGTTGGGGTCCTCTCATCTCGCCAGTCTTCCCAAATAGTGACTTGAGATTTATCCAAAATTCATTGGGTGTGGTAAGACTATATACATGGAAGAGAAGGTACCTCAAAATACCAAGACAAAGCATCCTGAATGCTTCATCCAACATGTTGAAGTAATTCGATTTTTCCACAACAGAGTTGGGCTCAGCATCAGTCCCCATGGTCACTCTATAGAGGCCTTTCGAACTCACCTGGATCACCATTTCAGAGTTTCCATTCAAAATAATTGAATGGGGTAAGAAATACATGACTATGCTCCATTTCTACTTGTGCACTAAGTGCAAAAGACAGTGGAACTACCTGCAATGCAAACACTCAATTATTTCTAGAGGAGGCCCTAGAATGCAACTCAGAATCTTTGAATTCCATTTACAGATCCAAATATCTCTAATACCATGTGAAATTATGATTCATATGAAGATCTATAAACTAAGGGAATCCTCACAACTCAAGAATTTCACAAAACAATGAAGAAAACCAGTGAAAAGAGAAAACCTAACACATAGGAATAGTGCCAATATTTGAATTTTCTATTACTATCCAAAATGTAAATATGTCTGGAACATGTTTATAATACTGTTGCAGCTGCAACAATTTCCCAAAATTCCAAAAAAAATGTAGGACCCTCCTTTGCTTTGGATTAGTTGATTTTCTTCTTTTGTTTTCTCAGAATGATTGAATTGATTCACCACTTGTTTTGATTCTCCCTCTGATGCTTGAAGAAATCCACTATATGATCAAGCTTTCTCGCTGCCTTTGAATGCATTTGAAGTATGCCTGAATCGGAAGTATTTGGTTTGGTTTTCCACCATTGCGAAAGGATCTGTGGTTTTGTTTTCCACCGTTGCGGATGGATAATTGGTTGTGTCTTTGATTTTCCTTCCGATACGTTGGTTTTCTGATTGGTCGATATTTTGGTTTCCGTCGAAGGAATTTGTCATTTCTATCTCCGCCGTTGCAGATGGCAAACCACTTCCTCTCCCGATCATTGCTTAACTGTTTTGTTTCCCACTCGGCTGACTTTTGGGTTTTACATCGGAGCTGTTTATATTTTCTTTCTCTGCTGTTGCGGAAGGTGTTTGCTGTTAGCTTCCGCCGTTGCGGATGGGCATTCGGTATTTGGACTTCAACTTTATGTTCGATTTATTCGTTTTTACCTTGGCTGAATCTTGGTTTTGCATCGGAACTTTTATCGTTTCTTTCTTCCGCCGTTGCGGAAGGAAACTGCTTCCTCTTCTGATCAGTCCTTTAACGTTTGTAAGTCTTGAGCTTCCGTCGTTGCGACTGCGGAAAGCTGTTTTACTCCGTTTCGTAAGTCATTTTGGCTTCGACTATTGTAGAAGGTCGCACGCTTTACTCTCCCGCCATTGCGGATAAAAGAAAGATTAACCTGGCCGATCCCTAGCGGTTTCTCTTCCGATTTAAGCGTTGTATGGCGGGGCGCGATACCCTTTTGATATCCATTGTTGCGGCTGCGGTTCTGCTTTCAGTTTCGATGTTAGAAGTCCGACGCATGGTATTTGTTACCCGGTTATCTCCGCCGTTGCGGATGGGTCTAGGGTTTGGTCTTCCGCCATTGCAGAAGGAAATACACTTTCGGCTGTCGATCCAAATGTCTCTGACATCCGGCTTTTTAAAATTTTCCCTGCCGCGAGAATTGACCGTATGTATATATATGAGGTAAGGGGGACATGTTGCATTATTCTATTGTTATTTTTAGTTGCTGTGCTCTGTTGCCATCGTGCTGTCGATCGCTCGAAGCTTGTTCGGACCCCATCGCCGGTACCCGCATCCAGGTGGCAACTGTGGAGGCCCGACTGTCTTCGTCCCACCATACTCGCCGGTTACACATCAGTGCCAGGTAGGCCCGTTGTTACCCTACCCTGTTCTGTTTGAGGCATTGGATTGATGTTTGCTGTGGTTAGGTTTGTCGTGATTTTTTCTCTTCCCCCATGATTGCACCTATATATTGAAGAGTTTTGGGGGTCTTACTGTTCGCGGTCGGGGGACTCTTTTAACCCACGGAGTAGTTTTGCCTGCGACCTTTCGCAGCCTTGCGTGTAGTAAAAAAGGGTTTGGTGCAGACGACCGTTATGCTGTCTGCACCAAACTGCCCCGAGCGATGATGATTTTAGTAGGGGAGAGTTTTGTTGGTTTTTCTGTGGCATTTGGTAGTTTTCCCCTTCTTGTGTGGATTTCATATTACCTGCACTTTCGAATAGCAAGCGTTTCGCCATGCCATTCCGTGCACCGTTGGTTTTTGTTTTGAATCCGAGCCGGAGGGGGAAGGGATGTGCCATTGCATTCAGGCTGTTGACCATTAGATTTCATGGGCAGTCCATTTGAAAGTGCCGTTGAAAAGGATTGCAGGGTTTTTTGTCCCTTGTCTGTCCTGCACAGCGAAATAACAATGGCGCCCGTAGAGAATAGGAATTTTCCTCATGTAGTATAGATGTTTCCCCGCTCGATTATATGGTTAGAAGTGTTTAATAGCCTACAGCAGTGGTAGATTGCATATTCTACTATATATGACTATTTTTTCATCATGCTAAACATAAACTAAGTCACTACACATTGGGTTTTAATAGTTCTGTTAGTTAGGCCATTTCAGGCTATACATGCACATATTTTCTTCATTAACCCATTGCTATTATGTTAAATAGAGAAGAAATGGCACACTACACATTAATGTATAGAATTTTGTCACTCAGACAGGGGGGCTTAATGTTATAATTTTATGGCAGGAAGAGCTCACCATGTCAAAGAGACAAAAGAAGAAGGCCCCTGTGGTCGAAGAAGAGCTAGAAGTAGAAGTTGTCACTAAAACTGAATACATTTACGAAGACACTAAGTGCATTTCTTGTATTGAACCTGAATACCAGTGGGGGGAAGTATACAGATTGATCACCCGAAGAGAGGTTCCTCACATGGGCTTAGAAGAAGAATCCTTATATGCCAATATAGAAATATCTTCACTGATGAAGATCGCCACCAGACCAGAGTTATTCCCATGCTCTGAGGTAATCAGATGGATTCTGCCTCAGGAAGATGTCACAACAATGATTCTGGAGGATGTTAACAAACATGGCTATGCTGCATATAGCCCTAGATATGTAGCTCTGGCTTATCACCTGCCAGAAGCCCAAGTCTTTTTATCTGATGATTGGCTAAACAACATTAGAATGGATCTGGTGGAGACATTGAAAAGGATGATGTTGCAAGGAAAACATTACAGATACAGACCAATAGGTGATTACGATACCGCTAGCTTAAGGGCTCCCTACAGGTTCACAGCTTTAATGTTGAACCGGATTTTTGGAAGAACACATGGTAGATTCTTCAAGGTGGAATGGATACCCATCATTTTTCATGTTGCAACCCAGGGGACAATTTTCAACTGGGCCAATCTTGTCTCAAATAGTCTTTCTTCTTGCTTGGCCTCAGCCTTGGGAGGAGAGTCCCAGAAAAGGTCTGAATTCTATATGAGTTCAATACTTATAGATTGCATATTGTGCAACCAGCCTTTCCCTGGTCTCAGGTGCATCTAGGATAGGGAAAGAATGCCTGTTTATGCTGCTTATAAACCATTGTGGGCACATAAATATTACAGCCATTACAGAGAAGTCTGTTAACACTTCCTTATGCCTCTATACACCGTCATTTTCCTAAAGGAGTGTGATTGTATGTCGGAGGAGGCCCTACAAGTAATAGCGGAGTATGCAGACTACTATTTAACTGAAAATGGCCTGTACTTCAGGATGTTTGGAGGTTCAAGAGCACCTTCCCTGTTGCCCAAATACGCAACTAATTACATTATTCACAAGGAGGCAGTCAGACAAGTGTTCCTTGATGGAATAGGAAACTTTCTGTTAGAGCACAAGAAGACAGCCTATCCCCCTTTGGCCTTCAAGCTAGGAAGCTACAAGTTCACCAAAGTGAAGAAGACCGATGAATTTGTAGAAGAACTGGAAAGATTTCATTTTGGAGAAATGCCCTTCCATAGGAATGATACTCAAGGCAAAGTGGTTGAACACTGTAAAGAGCACAATGTGCATTTTGAGTATACCCACCATTTTGATAAGGAAGAATTTGTCTTCCGAAATGCCTTGAACATGACAGCACTGAGGAGAAGATTCAAGAATAAGATCACCACCAAAGGTGGTAAGGGGGATGAACAGGCTAAGGCTGAGGAAGAAGCCAAAAGGAGAAATGAGGAAGCTCAGAGGTTCGCACAAGAAGCTGTAGGATGGCTGCATACGCAAGAAGAAGAAAAAAGAAGAGCTGCTCAGGAAGCAGCTGAGAAAGCAGAAGAAGCAGTTAAGAAAGAAGAAGAAGAAAAGAAAAGAAAGCTGGATGAGGAGCTTCAAAAGCAAGAAGCTGAAAGGCTAAAGTTGACACAGATAGAGCAGTCAGCTTTTGAAACAGCTGCAAGGCAGACCCAGGACGTAGAGAACCCCGAGGTTCAAGACCCACAAGTACCTGTTTCCAGCACAGCCGTGGTCCCCACACTGAAGCTGGTCCCCTTTGTACAGAAAAAGGGAGAAGAAATCCCTGATTTTAACACTGTGTTTTATGATAGGGCTACAAAGAGGATAATAAAGAGAACAGAAAAAAGGGTTGAAACAGGAGATATGCCTAGTAAAATGATAACGGATACGGCTGTTATGTTGGGAATAGACCAAGATCCAAGACTCACCCTAAGAGCTGGGGCTGCACTACTCCATGCCTCAGAAGATAACATGGACAAGGTAATAACTGACTTGGAGCAGTCCAAGAGGTCGTCTGCTCAGTTGAAAGATACATTGAGGAGAGAGAGAGAAGAAAGCAGTAGGATTAAGAGAAAATATGAAGATATGCAAAGGGAAATGAAGTCCTCAAGGGCTGAAGTACAGGCCCTCCAAGTAGAAAGACAGGTTATGGAAAATACATAGGAGGCTCTGGCGAAAGTGCAGAACGAATATCAAGAGCTGAAGGCGGAGAAAGATCAGCTGCTGGAAAAGGTAGAAGAACTAGAAGAGCAACAAAAGATCATCTTATAGGCTAGTGAGATGCACTCCCAATAACATAGAGAGAAACATCAAGAGCAGATTTCTTCTCTGACCACTGCTCTAGAGGAAGCAAGAGAACTGCAGGTTAACCTCCAGCCATTCAAAGAGCATGTCTTGGACCAAAAAGCCAAGATGCTACAACTACAGACTGCTGTTGAAGAGGAGAGATGTAGAGTGCTACAGATCGATGGCCGATTGGAAGAAATCTTGGAAAATGCATCTTACTTTGTGGACAGATCTCAGGACATCCTAGAGGTCCTGACTACAAGAATGGCAAGGTTGGAAAGCAATGAAGAAACTCCAGCAGAGCTGCCATCAAAAGATAAACAAGCCCTCAAGTGGGATTATGACTTAATAGAATTTGCTATTAACACCGCAGAGGATTTCAAGAAAGCACTCAAGAAGACAAAGGGAGCCTGCGCAGAATTTTTTAGGAGAGCCCTCATTACATACAACTGGTGCCAGGTAGAAGCCGAGCAGAGGCTGGATGATTTCCCAGACCACAATTCATTTGTGGAGGTATTGTAGAAAAGACATCAGGATGAAGAAGCAAGAAGGCAACACATTAAGGCCATTGATGACCAGATTCTGAGAAGCGAAGTAGGCCATTCAGCAGTTAGTGTGCAGCTTTTGGAAGACCAGCTTCAGTTGAGCACAGCCAGAGTCGAGGCTATAAAGAACCAGGCTGAAAAATTTGAAATCAAAATTTAGTTTTTGGAACCTTGTGCATTTGAGGGCATTGCCTCTGATGTTGCGTCATGGAAGAAGTTTCTAGATGCCCAAGTGGGACCGTCCTCATGAAGGATCGGTCATTATTGTAATTTGTAACTATTTTTGTAAAACATTTAAGAAAAGTAGAACGTGGGAAGTGAGGGGTTGGGAAGCCCAAAGGTCACTTTGGGTAGCCCAACAGTCTCACCATTTTGTATAAATGTAAAAGACTTAGAGGGAAAAAGGGGCTTTTTCCCAGTGAGACTAAAAAGCGATATTGTAAGAAGAACTATTTCTCTTTGCAATAAAGAAATATGGTTTGCCTGTTGGAGAAAGATTGGTGGAATGTCCAAATGTTATGCTGTGGATGGCTGAAAGATGAACTATTTTGTTTTCCAGCTTTTTGTCCATTAACCGTGAGATTGTTCTAACTCTTTTAACCTATGTTCTTGTTTAAATGATTTCTAGTTTATTTTGTGGAATGACCACCATGAGTAATGTATGCGGTTCATAAAACAATTGGCTATATAGTTGTTGAAATATCTTTAATCGTTCATGCATTGTGGAAAGAAATATCAGCTAACTGTAGTTTCTCTTTATATTGCATGTACAATACACATTACTCACAAATAATTTACAATCTGGCTCCCCGGGGATAGGTAGATAGATAGATAGATAGTTCATTTCATTGCTGCATATGTGATTTAGATGCAGGTGAGTCTAAGACGAGAGGTAAGAACCTGCGCATCACGTTGTGACTGCTCCTGGCATCCGAATCATCCTGCATTGTTAGTTAGGCATATGCATCTCATACATTAAGTAAAAAAATACAAAAACACGGTGGACCGGGCCGCAACCGGTAAAACCTTTTGTTTCTGTTACTTGACCTACGGTAGCCAGACCGCAAACCGGATGGATTCCCTATACCAAACAGTCAACGGGCTAGTTGGGAACGTTGACTGGGGAGAATCCCTTTCTGTTGTTTCCTGCGAATTTGCAGGCCTCAACAGTTCTGGCGCTAGAAGGAGGGCCTCCAGTGAATGGCTAGCCGTGGAACATATTTCCCAAGATTACCTTACCAGCAGATGTTTGAAGCTCGTAACCTGACCCAAGTACTTACAAGTTTCGGTTATACCTTTGAAGTAAGAAAGCATGTCCTCACCTTACGTTGCTCTTTACTCAGACTTTGTTCTTGTACTTGTGCCTATGGCTGGTGTAATTGTGAATCAGCCCAACCCTCTGCCGTCAAGGAAAGCTAGAACCCCTTTGAACCTCACACCTCCACTGCATAACCTACCTCAAGCTTTTGATAAGCTGCTGCCTAAGTTTGACCCTGAGGAAAGGATTGCTGTAGATGATCACTTACAAAGTTTCTATTTGGCGGTAGAAGGTTTAAGGGCTGGGGAGTACGAAGATGTTGTCTATAGATTATTCCCTCATACCTTGAAGGGGACAACTGCTTCACGGTATTTTGCTCTACCCGCAAACTCAATCCCAGACTGGAATACTTTTGAAAGAATATTCATAAATAAATATGCAGCTCAAAGAACGCATGCCTCATTGATGAAAGGTCTTGGTTTGTTAAGAAAAGAGAAGAATGAGAAGGTACATAATTTTACCCAGAGATTTTCAACATACCTAAAAAACTTTTCTGAAACCGACAAACCCTCAGACAAGGTCTTAATTGAGTATTATACATCTTCCCTAGGACCTGAGCTAGCTATGTTTGCTAAAATGAAAGCCAAGCCTATGTTGGTAGAAACTTATGAAGAAGCGGAAAAGGTAGAGGCTGAAAGGGAAAGTGTAGAAGATTATCCTGATTTACCTAGAGAGAAAACTACCAATAGAAGAACGTTATTGCTGTCTAAACCTAAAGAGGAACAATCACATGATTATCAAGGAATGCTGAAAATGATGTAGAATCTATCCAACAGAATAATAGATCTAGAGAAAGGGAGGGAAGCTCAGAAAACTCACAAACCCTACTACCAAGAAAGAGAGGATAGCAATCAATGGAAAATACCTCCACCAAATTTACTATCAGTAAACATAACAGAGGTAGGCGGTGATAATTTCTGCTCTTTTCACCAACAACCTCATTCGGAAAAGAAGTGCCCTCAATGGTTTAATTCGATGACATTGGTTATGAATCAGCTTCTAGATTCTAAATTAACCAAGGACAGTGGCAAAGAGGAAAAGGAAAACCAGACTATGGAGAAACAAGATAATGACACTATGTTTTCATGGAATGGTATCTCGATGTTTGACACTGAAGAAAGCGCTCCCAAAACTAAATGCACACCTACATCAACAGAAGACATGGATTCAACAATTTCGAAGATCAAAAGACTGCAAAAGAATTTCAAGAGACAGGCAGATGTAAATGTTAAAAATAAAACACCTAAAGTCACTGCGGTCAACCAGGAAACCAAACCAATTAGTGAGCCTGTCAAAACTGTAGAAGAACAGGTAAGTGTTAATCGGGGAAACACTAATGAAATTGGAGAGCTTGAAGAGGATATACCTACTCAAAACCAACCAGGAGAAGAAGACATAGAACTAGGTTGGGAAGAGAAAGTTGATACTCCACCTTTTCTTTTGACCCTAGAAATGTTGAATCATAATGTGCATAATTGCTTAGTAGATTCTGGATCAGCAGTGAATGTTATGCCCCTAGAGATTTGCAAAAAGATTAATGGACAGCCAGAGTCCACATTTTGTGAAGTAACGCAATTAGATAGCATAGGTGTCAAAGTAGTGGGAGAAATGAAAAATGTCCTCATTCGCTTGTCTGCAAACAACAAGATTTGTCAATTTATTGACATTACTGTGGCTGACATACCTAGTGGATACGGGCTTATTCTCAACAGAGATTGGTCTGCCAGGTTAAAAGGCTATTTCGCTTCAAATTGGTCTCATTTATTGTTGCCTCTCACGGGTACTCCAAATAAGATTAAGATTTTGAGAGAGCCTTACATGAAGCATACTGTCACTAAAATAGGAGAAGGAAATGAATCTGCTGATTCTGTCCTAGGAAATTATCTGATTGAAATTAAAATAAGATATCTTATAGAAAGAAAATCCAGTTCTAAGATTAACTATCATCCTGAGCTCCTTCAACTTCCTCAGGATGATGAAGATGAATGTAGGATTGTAGACATGTGTTCAATTTCAAAAATAGCATAGCTAGACCATGGTTAGATGTCTCATGTCTATAATCCATCCCACCCTCTAACTCCCTAAGATTAAAGATATTCAGGAGTGGGAAAATTTTTTCTTTCCTTTTGTTGTGTACATAAATAAATTGATGTCGTTTTCTTTGATGCTTTGATGTTGTTTCCTTTTTTATTATTTGATTTGATGTCGTTTTCTTTACTGCTCTGTTTTGAATAAATAGGCAAAATTTTGGTTGCAATGGAAACATCAGGGTTCTTTATTAACTGAAATCTTGAGCAGAAGACTGTGCTTTAAAGTATAGAATGTATTCTAGTAGCAGTGTTCCCAACTAGCCATGCATTCATTGAAGTCTTATTTAACTCCTGTAAATAACTCAGAAGTAAAGAGGTCTGGAATACTATTTCGAGGCTCCATCCATTTCACATCTTAAATATCCGAAGGGGTGACAGCGGAAGACCCACGGAAAGGAAGCAGAGTAAACAGTATATCATATATAAATGATCCCATGCCATAGTTTTAGAAAACCTAAAATCTATCAAGAGTCAAAACTCCTTAAAAGAAACAAGACATATCAAAGCAAAGTATCAAAAGCATAAGTACTAAATTGCCAAAAGATCTTCTCCGTCCGTGAGCTGAAACATGAAATACACCGCTCACACAAAAGGACACTATGGGATAGAGGATCCTGAATTAAATTCAGTAAGAAAGGCAAATGGAGGACTCACAAGAACTAAAGTTCAAATGGCACCAAAGTGAAATTGGCATGGGAATGAGGAACAAAAGGATAATGCTGTTTGCTATCTGTTACAATCCTATGGTGTCCAAGTCTGAAACTACCTAAGGACGGGTAAAATGAAACTCATTTATTAGGCCTCAAAAGAGTTATTCAGACTTGCAATATTTCTATTGTTATCATTTCCCAAAGAATGGACTACTTCTCAATGGTTTAAATGCTTAAGTTGGCCAGCCTAGGGATACAAACATCCAAAAGATTTCAACTTTTATTCAGACGGTCTTGCACTGGGAAGGAGTTAATTCAGAAATATGGGGTTCACCAGGTAGTCGCCAATTGTTGCAGCTGCAACAATTTCCCAAAATTCCAAAAAAAATTTAGGACCCTCCTTTGCTTTAGATTAGTTGATTTTCTTCTTTTGTTTTCTCAGAATGATTGAATTGATTCACCACTTGTTTTGATTCTCCCTTTGATGCTTGAAGAAATCCACTGTATGATCAAGCTTTCTCGCTGCCTTTGAATGCATTTGAAGCATGCCTGAATCGGAAGTATTTTGTTTGGTTTTCCACCGTTGCTGAAGGATCTGTGGTTTGGTTTTTCGCCATTGTGGATGGATAATTGGTTGTGTCTTTGATTTTCCTTCCGATTCGTTGGTTTTCTCATCGGTCGATCTTTTGGTTTCCGTCGGAGGAATTTGTCATTTCTATCTCCGCCGTTGTGGACGGAAAACCACTTCCTCTCTCGATCATTGCTTAACTGTTTTGTTTCCCGCTCGGTTGACTTTTGGGTTTTACATTGGAGCTGTTTATATTTTCTTTCTCTACGGTTGCGGAAGGTGTTTGCTGTTAGCTTCCGCCGTTGTGGATGGGCATTCGGTCTTTGGACTTCGAATTTCTTTTCGATTTATTTGTTTTTACCTCGGCTGAATCTTGGTTTTGCATCAGAAATTTTATTGTTTCTTTCATCCGCCGTTGCAGAAGGAAACTGCTTCCTCTTCTGATCAGTCCTGTAACGTTCGTAAGTCCTGAGCTTCCGTCGTTGCGGCTGTGGAAAGATTTTTTGCTCCATTTCGTAAGTCATTTTGGATCCGACTGTTGCGGAAGGTCGCATGATTTACTCTCTCACCGTTGCGGATAAAAGAAAGATTAACCTGGCCGATCCTTAGTGGTTTCTCTTTCGATTTAAGCGTTGTATGGCGTGGCGTGATACCCTTTTGATATCCGATGTTGCGGCTGTGGTTCTGCTTTCGGTTCCGATGTTAGAAGTCCGACGCATGGTATTTGTTACCCGGTTATCTCCGCCGTTGCGGATGGGTCTAGGGTTTGGTCTTCCGCCATTGCGAAAGGAAATACACTTTCGGTTGCCGATCCAAATGTCTCCGACATTCGGCTTTTTAAATTTTTCCTTGCTGTGAGAATTGACCGTATGTATATATATGAGGTAAGGGGGACATGTTGGATTATTCTATTAGTATTTTCAGCTGCCGTGCTCTGTCGCCATCGTGCTGTCGATTGCTCGAAGCTTGTTCGGACCCCATCGTCGGTACCCGCGTCTAGGTGGCAACTGTGGAGGCCCGACTGTCTTCGTCCTGCCATACTCGCCGGTTACACATCAGTGCCAGGTAGGCCCGTTGTTATCCTACCCTGTTCCGTTTGAGGCATTGGATTGATGTTTGTTGCGGTTAGGTTTGTCGTGATTTTTTCTCTTCCCCCATGATTGCACCTATATATTGAATATTTTTGGGGGTCTTACTGTTCACGGTCGGGGGACGCTTTTAACCCATGGAGTAGTTTTACCCGCAACCTTTCGCAGCCTTGCGCGTAGTAAAAAAGGGTTTGGTGCAGACGGCCATTATGCCGTCTGCACCAAACTGCCCCGAGCAATGATGATTTTAGTAGGGGAGAGTTTTGTTGGTTTTTCTGTGGAATTTGGTATTTTTCCCCTTATTGTGTGGATTTTATATTACCCGCACTTTCGAATAGCAAGCGTTTCGCCGTGCCATTCTGTGCATATTGCATATTGTGCAACCAGCCTTTCCCTGGTCTCAGGTGCATCTAGGATAGGGAAAGAATGCCTGTTTATGCTGCTTATAAACCATTGTGGGCACATAAATATTACAGCCATTACAGAGAAGTCTGTTAACACTTCCTTATGCCTCTATACACCCTCATTTTCCTCAAGGAGTGTGATTGTATGTCGGAGGATTCCCTACAAGTAATAGCGGAGTATGCAGACTACTATTTAACTGAAAATGGCCTGTACTTCAGGATGTTTGGAGGTTCAAGAGCACCTTCCCTGTTGCCCAAATACGCAACTAATTACATTATTCACAAGGAGGCAGTCAGACAAGTGTTCCTTGATGGAATAGGAAACTTTCTGTTAGAGCACAAGAAGACAGCCTATCCCCCTTTGGCCTTCAAGCTAGGAAGCTACAAGTTCACCAAAGTGAAGAAGGCCGATGAATTTGTAGAAGAACTGGAAAGATTTCATTTTGGAGAAATGCCCTTCCATAGGAATGATACTCAAGGCAAAGTGGTTGAACACTGTAAAGAGCACAATGTGCATTTTGAGTATACCCACCATTTTGATAAGGAAGAATCTGTCTTCCGAAATGCCCTGAACATGACAGCACTGAGGAGAAGATTCAAGAATAAGATCACCACCAAAGGTGGGAAGGGGGATGAACAGGCTAAGGCTGAGGAAGAAGCCAAAAGGAGAAATGAGGAAGCTCAGAGGTTGGCACAAGAAGCTGTAGGATGGCTGCATACGCAAGAAGAAGCAAAAAGAAGAGCTGCTCAAGAAGCAGCTAAGAAAGCAGAAGAAGCAGTTAAGAAAGAAGAAGAAGAAAAGAAAAGAAAGATGGATGAGGAGCTTCAAAAGCAAGAAGCTGAAAGGCTAAAGTTGACACAGACAGAGCAGTCAGCTTTTGAAACAGCTACAAGGTAGACCCAGGACGTAGAGAACCCCGAGGTTCAAGACCCACAAGTACCTGTTTCCAGCACAGCCGTGGTCCCCACACTGAAGCTGGTCCCCTTTGTGCAGAAAAAGGGAGAAGAAATCCCTGATTTTAACACTGTGTTTTATGATAGGGCTACAAAGAGGATAATAAAGAGAACAGAAAAAAGGGTTGAAACAGGAGATATGCCTGGTAAAATGATAATGGATACGGCTGTTATGTTGGGAATAGACCAAGATCCAAGACTCACCCTGAGAGCTGGGGCTTCACTACTCCACGCCTCAGAAGATAACATGGACAAGGTAATAACTGACTTGGAGCAGTCCAAGAGGTCGTCTGCTCAGTTGAAAGATACATTGAGGAGAGAGAGAGAAGAAAGCAATAGGCTTAAGAGAAAATATGAAGATATGCAAAGGGAAATGAAGTCCTCAAGGGCTGAAGTACAGGCCCTCCAAGTAGAAAGACAGGTTATGGAAAATACATAGGAGGCTCTGGCGAAAGTGCAGAACGAATATCAAGAGCTGAAGGCAGAGAAAGATCAGCTGCTGGAAAAGGTAGAAGAACTAGAAGAGCAACAAAAGATCATCTTACAGGCTAGTGAGATGCACTCCCAATAACATAGAGAGAAACATCAAGAGCAGATTTCTTCTCTGACCACTACTCTGGAGGAAGCAAGAGAACTGCAGGTTAACCTCCAGCCATTCAAAGAGCATGTCTTGGCCCAAAAAGCCAAGATGCTACAACTACAGACTGCTGTTGAAGAGGAGAGATGTAGAGTGCTACAGATCGATGGCCGATTGGAAGAAATCTTGGAAAATGCATCTTACTTTGTGGACAGATCTTAGGACGTCCTAGAGGTCCTGACTACAAGAATGGCAAGGTTGGAAAGCAATGAAGAAACTCCAGCAGAGCTGCCATCAAAAGATAAACAAGCCCTCAAGCGGGATTACGACTTAATAGAATTTGCTATGAACACTGCAGAGGATTTCAAGAAAGCACTCAAGAAGACGAAGGGAGCCTGCGCAGAATTTTTCAGGAGAGTCCTCATTACATACAACTGGTGCCAAGTAGAAGCCGAGTAGAGGCTGGATGATTTCCCAGACCACAATTCATTTGTGGAGGTATTCTAGAAAAGAAATCAGGATGAAGAAGCAAGAATGCAACACATTAAGGCCATTGATGACCAGATTCTGAGAAGCGAAGTAGGCCATTCAGCAGTTAGTGTGCAGCTTTTGGAAGACCAGCTTCAGTTGAGCACAGCCGGAGTCGAGGCTATAAAGAACCAGGCTGAAAAATTTGAAATCAAAATTTAGTTTTTGGAACCTTGTGCATTTGAGGGCATTGCCTCTGATGTTGCGTCATGGAAGAAGTTTCTAGATGCCCAAGTGGGACCGTCCTCATGAAGGATCGGTCATTATTGTAATTTGTAACTACTTTTGTAAAACATTTAACAAAAGTAGAACGTGGGAAGCGAGGGGTTGGGAAGCCCAAAGGTCACTTTGGGTATCCCAACAGTCTCACCCTTTTGTATAAATGTAAAAGACTTAGAGGGAAAAAGGGGCTTTTTCCCAGTGAGACTAAAAAGCGATATTGTAAGAAGAACTATTTCTCTTTGCAATAAAGAAATATGGTTTTCCTGTTGGAGAAAGATTGGTGGAATGTCCAAATGTTATGCTGTGGATGGTTGAAAGATGAACTATTTTGTTTTCCAGCTTTTTGTCCATTAACCGTGAGATCGTTCTAACTCTTTGAACCTATGTTCTTGTTTAAATGATTTCTGGTTTATTTTGTGGAATGACGACCATGAGTAATGTATGCGGTTCATAAAACAATTGGCTATCTAGTTGTTGAAATATCTTTAATCGTTCATGCATTGTGGAAAGAAATATCAGCTAACTGTAGTTTCTCTTTATATTGCATGTACAATACACATTACTCACAAATAATTTACAATCTGGCTCCCCGGGGATAGGTAGATAGATAGATAGATAGTTCATTTCATTGCTGCATATGTGATTTAGATGTAGGTGAGTCTAAGACGAGAGGTAAGAACCTGCGCATCACGTTGTGACTGCTCCCGGCATCCGAATCATCCTGCATTGTTAGTTAGGCATATCCATCTCATACATTAAGTAAAAAAATACAAAAACACGGTGGACAGGGCCACAACTGGTAAAACCTTTTGTTTCTGTTACTTGACCTACGGTAGCTGGACCGCAAACCGGATGGATTCCCTATACCAAACAGTCAACGGGCTAGTTGGGAACGTTGAATGGGGAGAATCCCTTTCTGTTGTTTCCTGCGAATTTGTAGGCCTCAACAGTTCTGGCGCTAGAAGGAGGGCCTTCAGTGAATGGCTAGGCGTGGAACATATTTCCCAAGATTACCTTACCAGCAGATGTTTGAAGCTCGTAACCTGACCCAAGTACTTACATTTTTCGGTTATACCTTTGAAGTAAGAAAGCATGTCCTCACCGTACATTGCTCTTTACTCAGACTTTGTTCTTGTACTTGTGCCTATGGATGGTGTAATTGTGAATCAGCCCAACCCTCTGCCGTCAAGGAAAGCTAGAACCCCTTTGAACCTCACACCTCCACTGCATAACCTACCTCAAGCTTTTGATAAGCTGCTGCCTAAGTTTGACCCTGAGGAAAGGATTGCTGTAGATGATCACTTACAAAGTTTCTATTTGGCGGTAGAAGGTTTAAGGGCTGGGGAGTACGAAGATGTTGTCTATAGATTATTCCCTCATACCTTGAAGGGGGCAGCTGCTTCATGGTATTTTTCTCTACCCGCAAACTCAATCCCAGACTGGAATACTTTTGAAAGAATATTCATAAATAAATATGCAGCTCAAATAACGCATGCCTCATTGATGAAAGGTCTTGGTTTGTTAAGAAAAGAGAAGAATGAGAAGGTACATAATTTTACCCAGAGATTTTCAACATACCTAAAAAACTTTTCTGAAACCGACAAACCCTCAGACAAGGTCTTAATTGAGTATTATACATCTGCCCTAGGACCTGAGCTAGCTATGTTTTCTAAAATGAAAGCCAAGCCTATGTTGGTAGAAACTTATGAAGAAGCGGAAAAGGTAGAGGCTGAAAGGGAAAGTGTAGAAGATTATCCTGATTTACCTAGAGAGAAAACTACCAATAGAAGAACGTTATTGCTGTCTAAACCTAAGAGGAACAATCACATGATTATCAAGGAATGCTGAAAATGATGTAGAATCTATCCAACAGAATAATAGATCTAGAGAAAGGGAGGGAAGCTCAGAAAACTCACAAACCCTACTATCAAAAAAGAGAGGATAGCAATCAATGGAAAATACCTCCACCAAATTTACCATCAGTAAACATAACAGAGGTAGGCGGTGATAATTTCTTCTCTTTTCACCAACAACCTCATTCGGAAAAGAAGTGCCCTCAATGGTTTAATTCGATGACATTGGTTATGAATCAGCTGCTATATTCTAAATTAACCAAGGACAGTGGCAAAGAGGAAAAGGAAAACCAGACTATGGAGAAACAAGATAATGACACTATGTTTTCATGGAATGGTATCTCGATGTTTGACACTGAATAAAGCGCTCCCAAAACTAAATGCACACCTACATCAACAGAAGACATGGATTCAACAATTTCGAAGATCAAAAGACTGCAAAAGAATTTCAAGAGACAGGCAGATGTAAATGTTAAAAATAAAACACCTAAAGTCACTGCGGTCAACCAGGAAACCAAACCAATTAGTGCGCCTGTCAAAACTATAGAAGAACAGGTAAGTGTTAATGGGGGAAACACTAATGAAATTGGAGAGCTTGAAGAGGATATACCTACTCAAAACCAACCAGGAGAAGAAGACATAGAACTAGGTTGGGAAGAGAAAGTTGATACTCCACCTTTTCTTTTGACCCTAGAAATGTTGAATCATAATGTGCATAATTGCTTAGTAGATTCTGGATCAGTAGTGAATGTTATGCCCCTAGAGATTTGCAAAAAGATTAATGGACATCCAGAGTCCACATTTTGTGAAGTAAAGCAATTAGATAGCACAGGTGTCAAAGTAGTGGGAGAAATGAAAAATGTCCTCATTCGCTTGTCTGCAAACAACAAGATTTGTCAATTTATTGACATTACTGTGGCTGACATACCTAGTGGATAGGGGCTTATTCTCAACAGAGATTGGTCTGCCAGGTTAAAAGGCTATTTCGCTTCAAATTGGTCTCATTTATTGTTGCCTCTCACGGGTACCCCAAATAAGATTAAGATTTTGAGAGAGCCTTACATGAAGCATATTGTCACTAAAATAGGAGAAGGAAATGAATCTGCTGATTCTGTCCTGGGAAATTATCTGATTGAAATTAAAATAAGATATCTTATAGAAAGAAAATCTAGTTCTAAGATTAACTATCATCCTGAGCTCCTTCAACTTCCTCAGGATGATGAAGATGAATGTAGGATTGTAGACATGTGTTCAATTTCAAAAATAGCAGAGCTAGACCATGGTTAGATGTCTCATGTCTATAATCCATCCCACCCTCTAACTCCCTAAGATTAAAGATATTCAGGAGTGGGCAAAATTTTTCTTTCCTTTTGTTGTGTACATAAATAAATTGATGTCGTTTTCTTTGATGCTTTGATGTTGTTTCCTTTTTTATTATTTGATTTGATGTCGTTTTCTTTACTGCTCTATTTTGAATAAAGAGGCAAACTTTTGGTTGCAATGGAAACTTCAGGGTTCTTTATTAACTGAAATCTTGAGCAGAAGACTGTGCTTTAAAGTATAGAATGTATTCTAGTAGTAGTGTTCCTAACTGGCCATGCATTCATTGAAGTATTATTTAACTCCTGTAAATAACTCAGAAGTAAAGAGGTCTGGAATACTATTTCGAGGCTCCATCCATTTCACATCTTAAATATCCGAAGGGGTGACAGCGGAAGATCCACGGAAAGGAAGCAGAGTAAACAGTATATCATATATAAATGATCCCATGCCATAGTTTCAGAAAAC
>LPNX011169642.1:440020-492114 GCA_001517045.1 Pseudotsuga menziesii | reverse complement strand
GTTTAAATGCTTAAGTTGGCCAGCCTAGGGATACAAACATCTAGAAGATTTCAACTTTTATTCAGACAGTCTTGCACTGGGAAGGAGTTAATTCAGAAATATGGGGTTCACCAGGTAGTCGCCAATTGTTGCAGCTACAACAATTTCCCAAAATTCCAAAAAAAATTTAGGACCCTCCTTTGCTTTGGATTAGTTGATTTTCTTCTTTTGTTTTCTCAGAATGATTGAATTGATTCACCACTTGTTTCGATTCTCCCTTTGATGCTTGAAGAAATCCACTATATGGTCAAGCTTTCTCGCTGCCTTTGAATGCATTTGAAGCATGCCTAAATCGGAAGTATTTTGTTTGGTTTTCCACCGTTGCGGAAGGATCTGTGGTTTGGTTTTCCGCCATTGTGGATGGATAATTGGTTGTGTCTTTGATTTTCCTTCCGATCCGTTGGTTTTCTCATCGGTCGATCTTTTGGTTTCCGTCGGAGGAATTTGTCATTTCTATCTCCGCCGTTGTGGACGGAAAACCACTTCCTCTCCCGATCATTGCTTAACTGCTTTGTTTCCCGCTTGGTTGACTTTTGGGTTTTACATTGGAGCTGTTTATATTTTCTTTCTCTGCGGTTGCGGAAGGTGTTTGCTGTTAGCTTCCGCCGTTGTGGATGGGCATTCGGTCTTTGGACTTCGACTTTCTTTTTTTGATTTATTTGTTTTTACCTCGGCTGAATCTTGGTTTTGCATCTGAACTTTTATCGTTTCTTTCATCCGCCGTTGCAGAAGGAAACTGCTTCCTCTTTTGATCAGTCCTTTAACATTCGTAAGTCCTGAGCTTCCGCCGTTGCAGCTGTGGAAAGATTTTTTGCTCCGTTTCGTAAGTCATTTTGGATCTGACTGTTGCGGAAGGTCATATGATTTACTCTCTCACTGTTGCGGATAAAAGAAAGATTAACCTGGCCGATCCCTAGCGGTTTCTCTTCCGATTTAAGCGTTGTATGGCGCGGCGTGATACCCTTTTGATATCCGATGTTGCGGCTGCGGTTCTGCTTTCGGTTCCGATGTTAGAAGTCCGATGCATGGTATTTGTTACCCGGTTATCTCCGCCGTTGCGGATGGGTCTAGGGTTTGGTCTTCCGCCATTGCGAAAGGAAATACACTTTCGGTTGCCGATCCAAATGTCTCCGACATTCGGCTTTTTAAATTTTTCCTTGCTCTGAGAATTGACCGTATGTATATATATGAGGTAAGGGGGACATGTTGGATTATTCTATTAGTATTTTCAGCTGCCGCGCTCTGTCGCCATCGTGCTGTCGATCGCTCGAAGCTTGTTCGAACCCCATCGCCAGTACCCGCGTCTAGGTGGCAACTGTGGAGGCCCGACTGTCTTCGTCCCGCCATACTCGCCGGTTACACATCAGTGCCAGGTAGGCCCGTTGTTACCCTACCCTGTTCCGTTTGAGGCATTGGATTGATGTTTGCTGCGGTTAGGTTTGTCGTGATTTTTTCTCTTCCCCCGTGATTGCACCTATATATTGAATATTTTTGGGGGTCTTACTGTTCGCGGTCGGGGGACGCTTTTAACCCATGGAGTAGTTTTTCCCGCGACCTTTCGCAGCCTTGCGCGTAGTAAAAAAGGGTTTGGTGCAGACGGCCTGGTGCAGACGGCCATTACGCCGTCTGCACCAAACTGCCCCGAGCAATGATGATTTTAGTAGGGGAGAGTTTTGTCGGTTTTTCTGTGGAATTTGGTATTTTTCCCCTTCTTGTGTGGATTTAATATTACCCGCACTTTCGAATAGCAAGCGTTTCGCCGTGCCATTCTGTGCATATTGCATATTGTGCAACCATCCTTTCCCTGGTCTCAGGTGCATCTAGGATAGGGAAAGAATGCCTGTTTATGCTGCTTATAAACCATTGTGGGCACATAAATATTACAGCCATTACAGAGAAGTCTGTTAACACTTCCTTATGCCTCTATACACCCTCATTTTCCTCAAGGAGTGTGATTGTATGTCGGAGGAGGCCCGACAAGTAATAGCGGAGTATGCAGACTACTATTTAACTGAAAATGGCCTATACTTCAGGATGTTTGGAGGTTCAAGAGCACCTTCCCTGTTGCCCAAATACGCAACTAATTACATTATTCACAAGGAGGCAGTCAGACAAGTGTTCCTTGATGGAATAGGAAACTTTCTGTTAGAGCACAAGAAGACAGCCTATCCCCCTTTGGCCTTCAAGCTAGGAAGCTACAAGTTCACCAAAGTGAAGAAGGCCGTTGAATTTGTAGAAGAACTGGAAAGATTTCATTTTGGAGAAATGCCCTTCCCTAGGAATGATACTCAAGGCAAAGTGGTTGAACACTGTAAAGAGCACAATGTGCATTTTGAGTATACCCACCATTTTGATAAGGAAGAATCTGTCTTCCGAAATGCCCCGAACATGACAGCACTGAGGAGAAGATTCAAGAATAAGATCACCACCAAAGGTGGGAAGGGGGATGAACAGGATAAGGTTGAGGAAGAAGCCAAAAGGAGAAATGAGGAAGCTCAGAGGTTGGCACAAGAAGCTGTAGGATGGCTGCATACGCAAGAAGAAGCAAAAAGAAGAGCTGCTTAGGAAGCAGCTGAGAAAGCAGAAGAAGCAGTTAAGAAAGAAGAAGAAGAAAAGAAAAGAAAGCTGGATGAGGAGCTTCAAAAGCAAGAAGCTAAAAGGCTAAAGTTGACACAGACAGAGCAGTCAGCTTTTGAAACAGCTGCAAGGCAGACCCAGGACGTAGAGAACCCCGAGGTTCAAGACCCACAAGTACCTGTTGCCAGCACAGCCGTGGTCCCCACACTGAAGCTGGTCCCCTTTGTGCAGAAAAAGGGAGAAGAAATCCCTGATTTTAACACTGTGTTTTATGATAGGGCTACAAAGAGGATAATAAAGAGAACAGAAAAAGGGTTGAAACAGGAGATATGCCTGGTAAAATGATAACGGATACGGCTGTTATGTTGGGAATAGACCAATATCCAAGACTCACCCTGAGAGCTGGGGCTGCACTACTCCATGCCTCAGAAGATAACATGGACAAGGTAATAACTGACTTGGAGCAGTCCAAGAGGTCGTCTGCTCAGTTGAAAGATACATTGAGGAGAGAGAGAGAAGAAAGCAATAGGATTAAGAGAAAATATGAAGATATGCAAAGGGAAATGAAGTCCTCAAGGGCTGAAGTACAGGCCCTCCAAGTAGAAAGACAGGTTATGGAAAATACATAGGAGGCTCTGGAAAAAGTGCAGAACGAATATCAAGAGCTGAAGGCGGAGAAAGATCAGCTGCTGGAAAAGGTAGAAGAACTAGAAGAGCAACAAAAGATCATCTTACAGGCTAGTGAGATGCACTCCCAATAACATAGAGAGAAACATCAAGAACAGATTTCTTCTCTGACCACTGCTCTAGAGGAAGCAAGAGAACTGCAGGTTAACCTCCAGCCATTCAAAGAGCATGTCTTGGCCCAAAAAGCCAAGATGCTATAGCTACAGATTGCTGTTGAAGAGGAGAGATGGAGAGTGCTGCAGATCAATGGCCGATTGGAAGAAATCTTGGAAAATGCATCTTACTTTGTGGACAGATCTCAGGACGTCCTAGAGGTCTTGACTGCAAGAATGGTGAGGTTGGAAAGCAATGAAGAGACTCCAGCAGAGCTGCCATCAAAAGATAAACAAGCCCTCAAGCGGGATTACGACTTAATAGAATTTGCTATTAACATCACAGAGGATTTCAAGAAAGCAGTCAAGAAGAGAAAGGGAGCCTGCACATAATTTTTTAGGAGAGTCCTCATTACATACAACTGGTGCCAGGTAGAAGCCGAGCAGAGGCTGGATGATTTCCCAGACCACAATTCATTTGTGGAGATATTGCAGAGAAGACACTAGGATGAAGAAGCAAGAATGCAACACATTAAGTCCATTGATGACCAGATTTTGAGAAGCGAAGTAGGCCATTCAGCAGTTAGTGTGCAGCTTTTGGAAGACCAACTTCGGTTGAGCGCAGCCAGAGTCAAGGTTATAAAGAACTAGGATGAAAAATTTGAAATCAACATTCAGTTTTTGGAACCCTGCGCGTTTGAGGGCATTGCCTCTGATGCTGCGTCATGGAAAAAGTTTCTAGATGCCCAAGTGGGACCCTCCTCATGAAGGATTGGTCATTATTGTAATTTGTAACTATTTTTGTAAAACATTTAAGAAAAGTAGAACGTGGGAAGCGAGGGGTTGGGAAACCCAAAGGTCACTTTGGGCAGCCCAACAGTCTCACCCTTTTGTATAAATGTAAAAGACTTAGAGGGAAAAATGGGCTTTTTCCCAGTGAGACTAAAAAGCGATATTGTAAGAAGAACTATTTCTCTTTGCAATAAAGAAATATGGTTTTCCTATTGGAGAAAGATTGGTGGAATGTCCAAATGTTATGCTGTGGATGGCTGAAAGATGAACTATTTTGTTTTCCATCTTTTTGTCCATTAACCATGAGATCATTTTAACTCTTTGAACCTATGTTCTTGTTTAAATGATTTCTGGTTTATTTTGTGGAATGACCACCATGAGTAATGTATACGGTTCATAAAACAATTGGCTATCTGGTTGTTGAAATATCTTTAATCATTCATGCATTGTGGAAAGAAATATCAGCTAACTGTAGTTTCTCTTTATATTGCATGTACAATACACATTACTCACAAATAATTTACAATCTGGCTCCCCGGGGATAGGTAGATAGATAGATAGTTAGTTCATTTCATTCCTGCATATGTGATTTAGATGCAGGTGAGTCTAAGATGAGAGGTAAGAACCTGCGCATCAGGTTGTGACTGCTCCCGGCATCTGAATCATCCTGCATTGTTAGTTAGGCATATGCATCTCATACATTAAGTCAAAAATACAAAAACACGGTGGACCGGGCCACAACTGGTAAAACATTTTTTTTCTGTTACTTGACCTACGGTAGCCGGATCGCAAACCAGACGGATTCCCTATACCAAATAGTCAACGGGCTAGTTGGGAACATTGACTGGGGAGAATCCCTTTCTGTTGTTGCCTTTGAATTTCCATGCCTCAAGAAATAAAATAGGAGAAAATCGTTAGAATTTGGAGGTAAATTGGATGCATACATGTGGTAGGTTTAGATTGAACCTCAAAGCCCCCTAGGTGGACCAATGAGCTCCCAAACCACCTCAAACGGTCACAAATGTCCATGTGAATGTGGGTGAATCATGATGGGACATAAATAAGGGTATGATAGGCATGTTGGAGAACATGGGTGAGTGGGAGTGGCTCTAGGCAATAATAAATGGTCCAAAAGAGCCAAAAACACCCAAATACCATGTGTGGGCTCCTCTGATCAACCAATTTCCTTGTTTTAAGGAGTGGGAGCGCACCAAGGACTGAATAGTCATAAATTAGGGAACATGTGTCTTTATAATGGTAAAATGAGGGTGTCGGGGTGCATTAATGAGTCCAAAACACCAAATACCTTGCCAGACCAACATAACCAAGGTTTGGACCATACGACATAAGTACAAAACAAATGAAAGTGTGTCATTAGAGGAAATTTCAACTCAAAATGGGCCTTTCAACCCTAATTCAAATTCCATGTCATCATGTGTTAGCCAATGGAATTGATTTAAATTTGAAATACCGTATAGGTTTTAAACAAATTTTTAATATAAATTTGGGGATAGGTATCATAAAAAAACTATTTTTTTTGTTCGTATTTTCGACATATCTCCCTGTGTTTTTACTTAATTTTTGATTGGGAGAGCTCATTGGATGTGGAATTAAATTCTGCATCCAATGAGTACCCACTCGTCATACTTTTTACGGAGCCCGCTACCCCAAAAACAAGAAATACCTAAAAAAATGTGATGATGACATGGAAGAAATACAGTTATTTCTTGTTTTTGGGGTAGTGGGGTCCGTCAAAAGTATGCCGAGTGGGTACTCGTTGGATGCATAATTTAATTCTGCATCCAATGAGCTCTCTCGATCAAAATTTGAGTAAAAATATAGGGAGATATGTTGAAAATACAAACAAAAAAAGTAGTTTTTTTCTTTTCTTTCTCCAAAATTAATAAATATTATTTTATTATTTTAACTATTATTTTATTATTTTCCTTAGGAGTCCCAATTTGAGCTAAAATTTCCTCTAATTCCTAGGTATATGTGACCATGGTACTAAGTGGTATGATTCTCTAACAAGAAATGTTGTGGATATTGTCCCAAAAGTGGTATATGTGGGTAGGTTTACATACCCCTTTGTAACTGTATTGTTGAGGGTTCTTTGAAAGAGGCGGAGCCTCACCATGTATGCTACTATTTTGTTTAAGGAACACCATAGATGGAATGACATGATATGGTTAGTAGGAACATATCCTTGTTTCCCTTCAAACTTACAGATATCTTATGGGGCAGTTTTAGTCATATTGGGCCATGCCGCGTCATGAGAAATGGGATCATTAACCAATTTTTCTAAATAAGAGAGATTCAGTCTAGTCATGAATGGTAGGTTTGGGTTGGGTGTTGCCATCGTATTCTGTGTTTTTTTTCCATGAGGGGGATAATAGGGAATATGTGACAATGATCATTTTCTTCTATGGGAAGATGAAGATGTTGTGCGACATCATCCCAAAGAAGGGGAAGAAGTTACGGTAGTATTTCCTTTGTAGGGAGAAAATAAAGGTGAACCTCTTCTATGAGAGGAGGACAAAAAATGGTCCAATATTTGTCCAAGGGGAGAGAAGGATTCAAGAAATGGTTGGCCTCACCCAGAGGATCCAATCAATGTGTCATGGGAAAGGTCCCAACTAGATTATCTCCCATGTGTATCACAAAAAGAAAAATGGTTAAAACACCCCTCGAGAGAGGGGATAGGACTTGCAGTTTGTGGGACTGCCTTAGTGATGGGTTTGTTCCTATATGGTGAAATTCTAGTGACAAATTAAGAGTTATGATGGGAAATAAACACAATGGAATAGATGAAAAAATATACCGACCAAAATAGATGAAAAATGGTGCAGTAAGTGAGTGATATGTGCAAGCTTAGATGGATTAGTGCAAATTGTTCATATGTAGGTTCTTTTTAATTACAATTTAGGTGAACATGTATTTGAAAAGAAAATAAAATATAGATTCCCTAAACACCTAACATATTTCCTCTCAAATGTAACTGGGCCTTCCAAAAGCACAATTGTTGGTAACAATGGGGTCCACTCAACAATTAACTAGTAAAGTTAAAAAAGAGCCAATTCTACTGACGATGGGGCCAATGTTCCAATGAAAAATACTTTGAAACACCTCCCAATGGAAATAGTTGACTTCAATATTTTCTTGCACACACAAGGGCCCCTTAGAAATTCGCTAAGTTTGGCCACTAAGATACATTTTGTAAAGTGTGGATCATTTCTCCGTCCTGCATGGTATAGTGTTGTCTCCCTACAATGTGTTAAGTTAATCGTAGGGGACAGAAGGGAATATATACCTTTCATTTCACCTCCTTGTTCATGGTGCACTTCTAATCAGGGTTTTATTTTAACACTTTCAATATAACAGGATTTTGATAGTACCCTAAAAGTCAACAATGCTTCAAAAGTTCCTAATGAAACTAGATTGGTGGGCGTTGTTTGGATGTCGATCCCAATCACGCCCACGAAGCTAAAATATTTTTTATGACCTCCTATGGAGGATTTTAGTTGGTTAGCATTTACAAGTGTTGATTTTATGTGACTTTATTGAATTAAGTTGTGTAAGGGAGGCACTTCACAATTCCCTTCATTTATGATTCACCAAGATTGTATGGAATGTGAGGTGAAGAGCATACTAGCATTGAAATATATTTTAGGTCCCTCAGTGTGTGCAAGTAGGAAAACACATGTGAAGTAAGAAAATTGATTCTTGCAATTAAATAAAGAGCATAAAGTAAATATGAATGGAGATTTATCTTTAACTCTAAATATGTTAGTGGTGCTTGCAAAAATAAAAAAAAATGCTAAGTGTGCAATGGAGGTATTTCACACATCACTCCCATTTCTGGTTCACCAAGATCGTATGGAATCTCAGGCGAAGAGAATAAATTGAGAGAGGAGATTCTTTAGGGCGTTTCTTGTGTGAAAAATTCGATTTACACTACTGTAACTAAAGATCTCAAGTAAGCAAAGAAATATGAGAACTCTTGAATACTAGCAACAATAATGAGGACAATTGAAAGTGTAAAGGTTGGTAACCTAGGTATATTTCGAGGGAAGAACCCTTTACTTCCTAATATTATGCTATGTGATCTAATTACTAAATAATCAAGCAAATATTGTAATTTAAGTTAGTCATAGTTCATTAGTGAGCAACAATGGGGATGCAATATTGTTAAAATACTGATAAAAGAAAACAAATGGGACAGTCATGTGGAAAATGGAAAAATATGTTCGTTATAGTACGACAAAAAGACTCACTTGTGCATAGTAGCATGGTTACAACATGGATATGTCATGCTTGTTTAAAACATAAAATTATGGTGGTGGAGGTCTGATAAATTGCACATATATCATGACTCCCAAAGTTTTGTCTACATGAGTAGAGTGATCGAGATTAGGATCCATGCATCTAATAAATGGATAAAGTAGTCAACGGGAGTTGAATTCATGGGGTGAATGGAATGTACCTCTTCACCTGCAAATCTAGTTGTTAAACAAGCATAACCCGCCATAATTGGGCCACTTGTTAAATAACAACCTAATTTAAGAGAAATGAACTAAAATATAGTAGAGTTTCCATAAATACTATTTGAAAAATATCACACAAGAGTGAATCCTTCCCACTTAGTGATGGGAAAAGACTTGTAGGATGCAACAAGGATTCAATATTGGGTTCCCCTTTGTGGTGTGGATGAGTGCTGCAAGTGATCCTCTAAGTGGTTGTTAGTGAAATGAAAAAAAAACAAAGAAAAAATAATTAAACAAAAATAAAGGGGTGGGAATATTACTCCAACAACCAATAGATTCCAAACCACTTCTTGTATTTCCCAATGGTCAAGCACGTACAACACCTTGGATATGCAATCTCCAAATGGAGGAAAATAGTCCCTCTAATGGAGGTCTATTTACTCCACACTAGATATTAAGTGGATTAAATAACAAATGAGAAGAACACTTGCCGCTCGGAGGAAGGTGGCAATGGAGCTTGGTAAATGCTAAAATGGAAGAGGTGAGATATGAGGGAGCTCTAGCACAATTCCAAAAACATAACCTTGCTCGGATTTCTTATTGCAATAAGAATTCCCATGTATTTATTTTATAGGCCAAGAGTTGGCCAAGAAATAACAATATCCCAATGTGAACCCAATAATATAACTCCAAGTTACGCAAAAGAGGCCATTTAAGGAAACCAAGTCTGTGAAGAGACAAAAATTGAATTCTTGGAGGAAGTGGAAATTTCATGAGACTTTAATGTGCCACTAGTGGGTGATATCACATCTTTTCTATCAATCATATGTATCTCGAAGGAAAACCCACACTTGTTACGTGGATGTTGAATTGTTAATATGTGGTGTAGCACATATAAACTAATAGTTGGTCATGCGGTTATGCATTTTGAAAAATTTTGGGAATTTTTGGACTCGTGTTGCTTCTTGGATCTTGTGAGAATTCCTTTGGTGGGTTGCATGCTATATGTTGATGATTCTTTACCATGTAAATTGAAAAAATGGCACATGTGTGCAATATTTAAGTGTTAAATGATCCTTATTGAATATCATTCACAAACATAGAACAACCCACCACAAATGATAATGGGTGTCAAGGTACACCAAAACAATGGAACAAGTCTGAATATATGAACTAATGTCAAACACTTATTAAAATCTATCAATAAGGGGACATTGATGAATTCACATTGTCAATAGTGACGGAATGTGGTGTTGATGGCTACAATCCCCAGTGTATTAACAATAAATCTAAATATTGATCTAAAAATAGATGATTTAAAATTGATGCGATAATATTTTTCTAAGGTAAGGTAAGGTCAGTCATGCCCTTCATATTCTTGGTGTAGTGGGGGTGGTTGTTTTGTCTTTGAGTATTTTTCTTAATTTTCCTAATAAATTATTTTTCCTAACTTTCTAGAAATTAATTTTGATCTACGTTGGTTTAAAGGAACTGCTAACTTGGTCTAGTCTACTTCAGCAGCTACAAATTAAATGAAGCTCAAGATTTTGTTGCTTCTTTTATCAGTGACGGAGAGGAATTCAACTAGACAATGTTTTTCTAGAAATTAATTTTGTTCTACATTGGTTTCAAGGAACTGCCAACTTAGTATAGTCTGCTTCAACAGCTGCATATTAAATGAAGCTCAATATTCCTTTGCTTCTTTTATCATTTTCGAAGCAGAATTCAACTCTAAGATAATGCTCTATAGAAATCTAAGGCATGGTTGAAAGCTACTTAATTCCTCCAGTAGTGGTGGCCATGAGAATTTTCTGTTCCATTAAATAACATTCATGTGGATTCGTATTCACTCCATAGAAAGTCTTAGAATATGAATTTTGAGTACTTGTTGCTCATGGACGTGGATAAGTTGGGTTGGAAATTTTTTGGATAAAAACAGGTATTCCTACTCCAATCCATGCTTAAGGAGGATGAGAAAGCAACATTTCAGAGCTCAAAGGTCATTTTGTAGGTCAGTTAGAACCAAAATTGATTAATTGTCTTGAAAATCCTTCAATTTATACCTTTTTATGGAAATATTCATTGCAAAAATATTGTTTTAAATTGCGCCAAATTTTATCGTCTAAAATCCAACTTTGTTTTATATTTCGTTGTTTTATGTACACAGAAAAATGTTGCAAGTGAGAAGATTCATAGGAGGAAAGGGCATAGGAGGCAAGGATAGAGTGGTTTTGAGTGAGATGTTGCATAGTTTGTAGTGTGAGTGAGTGAGTCAAATATCTTGTAAAACCAAAGCTTTGACATCAAGGCTTTGGTTGTAGCTTTATTTTCCCATATCTAATACAAAAATGTTTCCCTTTCCCATAAATGATTTATGTTAATATTGATTGTTTATTACTAGTTTCATTGATCATTAGTATATATCATTGATTTATCTTGTTGCTTTCATTTGATGTCTTGTTTTTTGTGTTCTTTGCAGGTATAGTTGATCGCACGAGGATCTATAAAACAAGGACAATATTCCACCCTCTAGGTAAAGAGAGATTTACATTCAAGTAGATCGGTCATCTAGGGAGAGGATACATTGCCGTGTCCTTTTATTCTAGACTTGCACCATGCATGTTAGGGGAACAAATTGTGTCCACATTGATTGAAATATTCCCCTTAACACCACAAATACTTACATTTTTAACTCATGGACCTTGTTACTCCGTAAAACCATGTTTTTGGGTACTTCTTTGTGAAAAAAATATTCAAGGATAATACATAAATATTTGGGAAATGTTCCATGCATTATTACATCCATGCCAACATTCAAGGTTTTATATTAATTGATGGGTCTCTTTTATCACATAAAATATTCCAAACATTTTTTTTACCCAATTACACTACTAGGTTTACTAGTTCAACTTATTAGTAAACTACATGTATATGGTCCATACGATTGGATATTCAAAACCTGGTCAAATTTATATATGTTATACTCCATAGTGGCCAATATGTGATGATCCTATAACCTCAATGTAATACCACTTTATGTTGTAACTATACATGCTATGCACATTAGCAATTGTGTAAACCTTTGAAAAAACTCAAACCTTAATGGGTTTCAACATCTAAGGGATTCTATTAAATGATAGGTTCTTTTAAAACATTGAAAAAAATTAATCATTTTATTGTTTTACCCCATTACATGACTAGATTTGATATCGTAACATCTCATTCCACTATATGTACACACTCTAGAAAGTTATATAGTTAATCCTCTTCAAATTTTGATAGGTTTTACTCAATTACATCCTTAAGAAGGTCTCAATGCTATAACATTTATTTGAGAGCACTCTATGTGATACCCATGTTTTTTCTCCATGTTAGAATCTAGGTACCCAATTCACATCCAAACTCAAATTGTCCTTTAATTACCAATTGCATTGTTTGCTTGGCATGAATTTGTAATTCTAGTAGCTCACCCATCACATTAGTACTAAAAACTAAATACATAAATGAAAACCCCATTTAGACAGACCCAATTCATTATTTCACCCCCACACTAAGCATTTTAAAATGCACAACATCAAGCAAATTTTACAACAATTATACCATTTAAGCATGAGTCTTATATCAATGCATCCATGTGTTTATTTTTGGAACATTTCTATACAATTTTATGCAAAAAATCATATTTAAAATAAATGGGATTAGCATTCATGGTTGACGAGCCAATGCTTTTTTGGTAAACCATGGTATTTTCCCATAGTATTACATGAAATGGATCTTACTTAAGGGCTTGAGTAACTCCAACATAAAGTTCCTGAAAGTGGCTAGTGTTGGTTAGATTTCCCATGCCTTTGCTTGATTGGTCAAGGGTAATAAATCTATTGTTGCTGGTTTTCCTAGTTTTGATTTTCTGGGATAAAAATGTTCTTGTTCATTGTGTTTTCATACTTATTATATGTATTATGGGTTATATCATTTTATAACAATTTATATCAGAGTAGGAATGAGTGATTACTAGTGTTTCTATACTAGTTGTATGTGGCTTTTATTTGTCTATTATGATAATTTAGGCATGTGGAATGACTTGAAATAAGCCATGAGAACCAATCCACTTGCATTATAATATGAGATCTATGTCATTGGTTGGTGATGCCCTTGACAAGTCTATTTGCTGATTATTTTGGTTAGCATTGTTATTTGTTTGAGACTATGTCAATAGTTGATTTTAGGATCTAACTAATCAAAGTCTCTAGAGCAAGAGAGTTGAGGCCAACGAGCATCACAAATTGATGAAGGATCTAGAAATGCTCATGTATGATACCATGTTTCTTAGCTTGAGGCTTAGTCTGGAGGTCAAATGTGTAGATTGGATCAATGTAATAAATTAACACTGATAGAAAGATTCCAAATTGTAGGAGAGAATGGAGAGAAATTGATTCTCACATCAATGCCTATCTAGAATAACCACATGATAGGTATGTTGGTGATGATATAGCATTGCAATTCGAGAAAGACGTTAATCGATGAATATTGTTGACACAAATCAACAATAAGTTGGAATGAATATATGGATCCATTCCATGTAATCATACAAAGTATTGGAAAAATAAGCACACAGAAGGCATGAATGAAGAAGTGGTCGATTCACTTCACTAGAAGAGTTGTCTTATTGAGTTTGAGTTAACCCCATTGTAAATGGTAAATGGTTGTAAGACATATTTAGGCATGTGTTGGTTTATTGGGTCACTTAAAAAGAATGTATACATATATTTAGGTATATTGGAGAGGGGAAACATGTTGTATTCTTTCATACCTGGTTAAAAATTTGAGGGGGAGGGGTGGTATTTACACCAAGTCAAGATTAAAAGGGGTTAAGGATAGCCATTTATTGTTTATGGGCCCATGGTTTTTAGGTAACCCGTGGTATTTTTATATTGTATTTCATGTGATGGATCCTACTTAGGGGTTTGATTAACTCCATTGTAAAGTGCATGAGAGTGGTCATTGTTGGACAAATTAGTTGGAGTGGACAAGGGTAATAGGTCTATTATTGTTGGTTTTCTCAATTTTGGGTTTCTAGGGTAAAAATATTCTTCTTCATTGTATGTTCTTGCTTCTTATATGTATTGTATTTTATATCATTTCCTAACATCTAACACATAGATGAATATTGATCTTTAATCTTATTTTTCCCAAGACACTAGTTCCATAGGAAAAAATTACCTCCCAACTATATATGGTTAGTATGGGTTCCATCCCCAAGATATGATATGATTCCACTAGGGACATAACCACCTACAATATATACATATCTCTCAACCCAACCAAAATTCCTTATGCCTCAACTAAATCTAGACACATGAAATGAATTCTCTCTATGTAAATTCCTTTAGCCACCTTAACAACCATTTCCTTAGTCATTTTCTTTCTTTTTATAAGTCGTTAACAACACAGGCTCATGCATTCCATTTTCCTACATTAAGGGCCATAGGGACTCCATTATAAAACATGTAATATTTAATGAAAGAAGATTCCAAACCATTGATATTTTAGGCAAGAGGAGTACAAGCCATTGAATTACCCTACAAGAGACGTGATATGGAAGTCCTTATGTTAATTATAGTCGTCTAAAAGTGTAATTGTTTGGTTTTATATTTCCTTAAACTCTCTTCTCAATACAATCATATATTTCTTACCAAATCCTGATAATTCTTTGTATGTTCGACCTAGAACCCTTTGGTTCACTACATGATCATATCTACTTTCAAACTCATATAAGTTGGAAGTAGTTGTAGTATTGGAAGAAAAATTAGATGCCACCAAATGTTGGAGAGAAATCTCTCGATTTCAAACATTATATTATAAATTTTTATTTCCATGAAACATATGTGATCTAAATAAAACACCAAACATATTGATATATGGACACACATGTTAGAAAATATTATCAATGTTCTTAATTATACATTTGTATGTATGAAACCCTTGAAATGACATAATAAACAAGAGTGTGTACAATGTACACAATATGTAAATGTGGGCCTCGATTCCCAAAGAGATAATAAAGATGAGTTATACAATCCTAGAATTTGTTTACAATCATTTTTCTAGAATCTTTCTTTTCCATCGACAACCATTCCATAGGTTCTCCCTATTCATCTCATTTAACCAAGAGTATTTTCATTTGTTCTAACTTAAGTCTAACAAAATCCCTCAACGTTCAGCCTTACTATCTTAAAAATAGAAATCCTATTTAGTTATGATCCTTCCCCTAATATATTATACTTTCTTTACAAGTTCCAAGGGCCTTTGAATCACCTAAATCAAGCATTCGAATAAAAATTTATTCAAATTTAAAACATACATTTTGAATCCTTTATTTTGGGATTGTCCTATAGGTTGACCTTGAATTGAATGTAAATCCAAAATTTCTACATCTATGAGTGTGAATTATTCGTTATAATAGCTTTGTATGTCTTTTCTTCAATGCCACAAGTTTCCCTAAATCTAATGTTCCAAGAAAAAATTGTGATAACTTTCCAAAAAATTTCTAATTTTGGTAGCCTTAAAAGAGATAATTTGTGTAGTATACCACTCGTCGAATTTTGAAAATTTGCACCTAAATAAAATGGTTCACATATTTTCCAATGCCACTGGTGGTCCTTGATTTGGATCTCTCTAGCTTCAGATATAGTTGTGTTACCATTTGAGACTAGTTTTAGGACTAGATAAAAACCATAACTTCCACTAACTCTTAAAGTACAAAAACATAAATATGATAATTTTTATCCAATATTGTACCTTAATATGTTCTCTATTCACCTTGAAAATGTTTGTCACTAAAATAACCTAAAAAATGATAGAATAAAATAGTAAGGTGACTCATTTGAAAGAGACAAACCAAGTAGTGTTTGCTCTAATTGAATGTTATGTAACAAATCCTTAAAATGACATAAAAAACAAGGGTACACATAATGCACACAATATTTGAGCATGGAGCACAACTTTCAAATAGATACTAGAGATAAGCTACACAATCTCTTTATGGAAATGGAGAACCTTCTCTAAATAATCTTGATACATCATTATATCCAAATCATATATTCCTCCCCAATAATGAATACAATAACCTTTACATCTACCTATTCTCACTCATTTAACATGTGTGACGTTATTATGATGACACTTATTTCATATAATTTTACCCATTACATATACATTAAAACTGATATATGCCCCTGGGTGTCACTTCACACATAGTTAAAAGGTTGGGGTATTCTTGATTTGATGCATGGAAAATATCAATATGGATTCCAAGAATACAGTTTTTATGATGTAGAGGTGAAGAGGCAAGGAGGTCAATGGAAACAATACACCATGCATGGCTCAGCTTGGTAGTTTAGCAAATACCATGTCAATATATATAAAGAGTATTTAATTTTCTTCATATATATTTTTGGTATAATGATAAATAATTTGGACATAAAAATTTAACATTATATGTAGCTATGTTAATCCAATGTTCAATTAATAAATTTGATAAATTTTCAATATAAGATTTAGGTAAATCAATTTATGAATAGAGATTAGATAAATATAATAAAGATTTGGTAGTTTATTAAAAATACATATATATCCAGAACCTGCCTCGGAAACTTCCTGAGCACCCATTCAATGCTTTCTATGGTTTTAGCTTTAGCTGCCATTCAAACCTGCTTTCACTTGCATCCCCGTAGTACCTCAGACCTCATTTTCTGAGCCTCCACCATGGTCTCCGGATGGGGAGGGGTGGGTGTCCCCTCCGACAAAACACATCTACCAGAATCCTTGATTGTCGCTTTTCACCGGGCGCTGGTAACCACGCTGAAAATAGGTTCGGAGGATCTCCCCATTCCTGATTTAGAACCCTCAAAAACTTCCCTGATCCCTGGCATCACTACGCAGTAGAATACTGTGGCTTCTGGACCGTAAGAAAATAACACCTGTACAACAAGAAGCTCAGAAATACCTAGCATAACTCTCCCAGCCGCCTACATAAATGCTAGAGCCCAATTTCTCCGAGACCACACCCTGACTGGTAAATTTGTGGTATTCTGGCCCACAGAGCTAGCCCTCAGAGGATGGATAGTAGCTAAATGGAAACCTAAATCCCACTTCGACCTCTAGCTGGGATTGAAAGGCTTCTTCACCATCATCTTCCACCATCTCGAAGATAAAACTAGAGTTGAGGAAGGATGCCCATGTTTCTTCAACTTTGTCATCTTGTATCTCAGGAATTGGATGGGGAGTTCTACCTAGAAAAAGAAGACTTCACCTGGGATCTAGTATAGAAAAAGGATGTACTCCCTCCCACAGGAATATTGGGATGAAGACACACTAAAATATATTGGAAACACCTCGGGCACTTTTGTGTGCTCTACTGACCAGACAAAACTCAACAAATTCACCTCCTATGCGACAATCTATGTCTACATGCACATAGCTAAAGCCATCTCGGATGCCATAAATATTATCCGTGAATATTCAGAATGGGTCCAGCTATTGCACTATGAACATGTTCCCTTCAGATCCCACAAATTTCATGAGCACAAAAACATGTTCTGTGACTGTCCTAGAAATAGACCCAGCAAGAACCCAACGAATGAAGTAAAAGACACCAAAGGATTCTAAAAGTAGGAAAAAAAGCAGTGCCAAGGATGAAAACCTTTAGTAGACTCCCCTAAATAAGAAGGCCTCACTGTACGTAATAGTTTCAATGTTCTAAGAACACAACAAGAAAGCTTACCTGTCATTCCTAGTTTAGGGAAGGCTCCCCTTGCTGAGATCTCTTTATCGCCTTCTAGCCTGCTTCAACTTGGCCATGATACTGCCATGCCTCCTCCTCTGCCTCGTGATTTACCCCCTTTAGCTGCTACCCCACTCCCTACCCCCTTATAACCTGGATCAGAAACCTTCATGGATGACGAGATGTTGGACATAGAGCTGGGTGGACTCGACCTTCTAGGACTGGAAGAAACCTGCATAAAAAAAGATTCAAGTTCAATTCTTGCCTGCTAGATCCATTTATTAAAAGAGACTATCACCAAAGCTAAATACCAAAAAAAACTTGGAGTACTCAGTATGCAAAAAAAATACAAGCTCAAACTAATTCGAGAAAGCAAAAAACAAGGAAGAAAATCCTCGTTGTAGAGGATAAATGTGCTCAAAACCCGGTTAGTGGAATCAAGGAAATATGCCAAGGTAACAAAATTTTTCCTCGCCTCCTCTCCAAGTTCTCAATGAAGATCATCTCCTGGAATGTTAGAGGACTAAACGACCTTACCAAAAAAGAATGATGAAAAGAAAAATCTAGAATGATAAGCCTGCGGTTCTCTTCATTCAGGAAACCAAGTGTTCCTATGAAACCTTCAAGATGTTAATGGAAAAATATGGAAAGGATGTCATACTAAAAAAATAGATGCAAATGGGGCAGCAGGAAGCATTTCCATATCCTGGAACCCAACAGTTATTGAGCTCAGTGAACCCTTAGCCTGTGCCCATGCGATTTTGGCCTCTTTCCACACTCTTGGTTCCAATACGCATGGTCATTTCCTCAATGTCTACAGTCCTCAACCTCCTAAGCTCAAGCTCCAGTTATTTCAATTCATGAAATGGTTCTCCCTGTAGCACCATAAAGCTCGGCTCATAATAGGTGGCGACTTCAACATGATCACCTTCCTTGAGGAGAAAAAAGGAGGATTAACAGCCATTTCACCCGAGGACCACCTCTTCAAGGTGACCATAAATGACTACAATTTAGTGGACCTCCAAATTTCCTCTGGTTTTTTTACCTGGAACAACCACAAAGGAGGAGCTCAACACATTGCCAAGATATTAGACCAATTCTTGATCTTGATGGACCTTTTACATACAAGCGGTCTAATATCTTCCTCGGTTTTTCTAGCAGCTAGCTCTGACCACTGGAAAATAGACCTAAACTGGAAGAGAATGGGAGACCACCCCCACTTCCCTTTTAGATTTGAGAAATTTTGGCTATGCCATCCTTCCTTCATGGATTCCGTCAGTAGTTGGTGGGAAAAATTTCAGCCAACGGGGAGATCCAAAATGGCCATAATGTAGCAAAAACTCAAATCTCTTTGAGCCAAAATCAAGATCTTGAACCACACCATCTTCAGTGACATATTCAAGGAAAAAAAAGAATTGAGGAAAATATAGAAGAGATACAACGTTCCATAATGTATAATGGAATGTCCGAGGAAAGGAAACACAAAGAACAAGATATCCTGATGCAATTGAAAAAACATTGTGGCCAAGAAGAAATCCTCTCACAATAGAAATCTAGAGTTAAATGGCTACAAGAAGGAGACATAAACATGACATTCTTCCACAGATCTACTATTCGACACAGAATGAACAATTGTATCTCCAATATTAAAACAGAAGCAGGGAAAATTATAGAGGATTGGAAGGACACCGAACAGGAGCTGACGGGGTACTTTTAGGACCTCCTGATAGAACCTATGATCACCAGATCCAATGCTATCAAGAAATTAACACATCACATCCCCAGCATAGTCACATCAGAGTAGAATACAACACTCATGAAAATCATCTCTCTCCAACAAGTTGAACTCACGTTGAACCAAATGTATGAAGATACAACGCCCAACTCAGATGGTTTTACGGTTAACTTGTTTCATAGCTGCTGGAACCTTCTCAAGCATGAGGTACATGAAGTGGTAGAAGAATCATGTTAGACACAATGGCTCTTACTGGTTCTCAATGCCACCTACCTCACTTTGGTTCCCCAAGAACCTGGTGCCTCCCTTCTTGATAAGTTTTGACCCATCTCCCTTTGCAATGCCATCTACAAAATAATCTCAAAATTGGTTTCTAACTGCCTCAAGCCCCTTCTCTCTCTCCTCATTTCCCATGAACAAACGGGTTATGTTGAAGGTAGAAAAATCTTGGATGGAATCATCCTCGCTCATGAAGTGATCCACTCTCTTAAAGCCACCCGCTCCCCTGGAATGCTCCTTAAGTTAGATCTCTCTAAATTGTTTGACAAGCTAAACTGGGAATTCATAAAAAAGATGCTCCTAGCCTTTGGTTTCATCCAAGAATGGAAAATATAGGTCTCCTCTCTAATCAATTAAGAATTCTACTTGATTCTAATCAATGGGTCCCCCTTGTCTACCTTCTCTCCGTCCTGAGGCATATGACAAGTAGACCCCCTTTCACCCTTTATCTTCAACCTCATGGTTGCAGGCTTAGGTCGATTGATCCATAATGCCTTAGCCTCGAGGAATGTTCAAGGTCTCTCTCTACATGGAAACAAACCTCTTTCTTATCAACAGTTTGTATATGATAATATTCTCTTTGGGAACCCCTCTGTCCAAGAAGCGCGAGCTTTGTGAGACATCCTCCACACCTTCTCTAAAGCCTATGGCACCACAATCAATTTGGAAAAGTCACAGATAATCTTCTTCAACACATACGCTATCACCAAATGAAACGTCTCCCGTATTCTAGGCTTCACCGCTTCCTCCCTTCCTTCAAAATACTTGGGTACTTCTCTTTTTGAATCGACAATCAAGCACTCCTCTTGGAGAGAACTCCTAGACAAGATGGAATCCAAAATTTCCTCCTGGATTTTCTGCTCTCTCAACCTTCCTTGCCACCTTACCCTCCTTAAATATGTTATACAATCCCTGCCGATATACTTCTTCTCTGTCCTAGTGACTACTAAATGGATCCTAAAAACCATAAAAAATATACAACACTCCTTACTTTGGGGAAAGAACACTAAAACAACAAGTGGGCCTTGGTTAAGTGGAGCACCCTCTTCCTACCCCGAGGTAAGCACGGATTAGGGCTAAGAGACCCGAAAAATAAATAATGCATCTCTCTCAGCTAATATTTGGTGGTTCTAGATCACCAGGAACAACACGCCCTAGAGCCAACTTTGGAACATAAAAGATGCTCTTGACTGGGACCCTCCTAAAATGGTCCTCCTGAATAGTGATCCTTCTAGATCACTCATTTGGAAAGCAGGTAACTCTTAGAAAGCACTAATTTAGAAGAAAAACTTCTGGGAGATAAGAGATGGAACAAATTCCCTCTTCTGGTAGGACTCATGGCAACAAATGCTGCCCATCAACACCAGTTACTATGAGATAGAGGAAATTATCAATAGCCAGAATGAAAACTGTCACCTAGATGTCAGAGACCTTTGGAGACCTGAAAGTGTGCTTTCCTTCCGCTCTTGGTTGCACCCCAGTAGATGGCCCGTGCCTCTAAACCCAGCTACAATGGAACAAATTTGGAAGGAGATGAAGAACAAGAAAATCAGAATCAAGAAAGGCTTCGATATACTGAGATGAGGACATATCCCCAATGGATCATTCACTACAAAGGAAGTCTACAACATCCTTGCCGACAAAGATGAAGACCACGATTTCCCCCTCTAGGGAAAGATATGGAACCCACACACATGGCCTAAAATATCCACCTTTCTCTGGTTGCTCTCCCACAAGCGCATCCTTACTTGGGAAAATCTGCAAAAAAGGGTATTTTACGGCTCGACATTTTGTATCCGATGCAGCAAAGCAACAGAAGATATAAACCACTTGCTCGACTCCTGTGAGTTTCCTTCCCATCTTTAGGATTGCATCGCAGAAATATTATGAATAACTAACAGAGACAAACAAAATATTTGAAGCACTTTGCTAAGATGGGAGACAACTCCTTTCTAGAGCACCCCTCTCAACAGAATTTGGGAACTCACCCCAGGCTTCTTGGTATGGAGTATATGGAAGGAAAGAAGTGCCAGAATATTCAAGGGTCAACTAAAATATTTGGACACAATAATGATGGAACTCAAAAAAAATCTCCAGGACACCACCTTCATGAAAGAGTGGCATGAATCGGATTTTCCTACAATGACTGCTGAGAAATCCATTCTGAGAAATCTATTCATGGCCATTGTACTCTTATGTATCCGAGACTGCTATATGTACTTGCAGTTATGTGCATAGTTTGATTATTGTATTATACTGTTATATGGCTAGTTCTTCCACCTGGTTCTTCATCAATCCACTTCTGCGATGGACTTATAATGTATTTCGGCCATCGTATCACCCCTCTGACCTCACACATTAGGGGGAATTTGTTACAGCCGATTTTACCACACATGGTGGATCACACCTTTATGGCCTTCCCTTTCCCCCTACAGACTCTTTAGACCACATGGACCATTTTTGTACCTTTGATGTTTCCAAGATAATCCCTAAAAACATGCATTATTTTCCGTACGTGACTTTTAAACCTATTATTGTGTATGTACATGGATATGACCCTAAAACCCACGTACATCGAGATGTGTGCAAAAGGCCAAATAGTTTAGGAGTTTTCCTTGATGTGGATCCAAGTCACTTGTCTCTTGGCCTTCCATATGCCTTGAGATCGCTCGTATTTGACCTTCCTGTTAGCACTGGAATTGAACCAAAGGTTGCGGAAGGCTCCCTCCCAGGTAACAACAAAACCACTTTCGAAGAGAGAACTAGCCTTCTACTCTTCCGAGAGGGATCTCTCACCAAATGTAAACAATGCCAGATATATATACAAGTGAAACTATAATTTTTTTGTAATGTTGGTTGAAACAAAACACCAAATCATTGGACGATGGAGTCAAGATATGTAACAGAAATAAACAAATCTTATGCAAGCGGTTTCAACATAGGGGCAAGGTAGCCACTTGATCACAGTCGATTTATAATTGTCTGGTGGAAAAGAGGAACATGAATAGACCATCAACATAGAGCATTGAAAAATGAATTCTGTATTAAAATTAGAAGAAAACTTTGGTGAATATATAAAACAATAGATGGAGCATAGCAAGTATGAATTCCGAACTGTTATACACTAAGTTACAGATATGAAAGAAAACAAAATGGGAAGAGAAAACTCGAATAACATTCACATAAGAAAAGAAGCAACAGACTGTAAGTGCAAACGACACATGAATCCCTGTATGAAAACGTTGACCTCGGCTCTGCAATTATATTAAAATTCTCTTGAGAAGCATATACAACAAAAATTACATTCATTTCAACCCCTTCTCCTTCTTCAGGAGGTATATTTATAGCATTCGGATTTCCCAGACTGACATCCGGGAATCAAAATTTGTTACAACAGAAGGACATCCTCTAACCAACTCTTAGGTGGCACATAGGCTGCAATTTGCATGAAATGTATAAACAATGAAGGGTGGAATATAGGAGGAACTAAGTACGAGAGTGCCCCATACTCCCATCTGGCTGGTAATGATTGTACAAAGCTCTGAGAGAAGCGACCGTTGGGATGGGCGTGCAATGCCGAGAAAATTTCCCGCGTACCATCATCATCACTTCTACAGGTGCATTTTGAGTTTGGTTGATCCATATTGTTGGATGAATATGCATAAATCGGGACCAGGAAGGTTCCCAACCACCATGTCGTATGCTTGCACTTTGAGCTCCATTGTTTCTGTGTATGAAGTCTTGGAGACCTTAGGGCATGCGGCTTTAAAATCAAACAATAATTCGAAATCACTGAACAATTTGTCAAAAATGACCTTTCTTGACAATGCTTGTTGCATATCTCCAAATTTGCTGTGGTCCAATCGGCAGTGCACTAGGCACTCTTGATACTCCTTATACAAGAAAAAGGGGAGCCCTCTACTTACCAGTGGTCTGAATATCTCGACGAATTCTTGGACTTTGTGCTCAATAACTTCTATTTTGGCCCGTACCATCTCCATCATCCTGTGCTTAGCCACTACCTTTTTGGCTCCAAAGACAACAACAACCCTATTTTGAATATCGTATCTGCTATCAGACCCATATGACAAAGAGCTCAGGAAGGTTATGGCATTCTCTGCGGTTGCCACGGGCCTTTTGTTCATTTCTGCCGATACTATCTGGACTTGTTTCCTGGATTCTCCCATAGAAATTTCTTGATCTTCAATAAAATCTAGGTAGGGCCAGAACTTGTCAGCTTCCATGATGATTTGATCCCAGATCATATGCTTAGCGCCTTGCAAGATAAGTTTGTTGACCACCTGTTGGCTCAATTTAGCATTTTGTTGAGTCAATTCTTGCCATTTCTCCTCTGCATTTTCTTCCTCGTTTTTCTTTGACTCTTTCCTTCTCCAGTTCCTCAATCTATTGTTTCAGTTTAATGAGGTTGATATCCTTTAGGCCTATCTGGGACATTGCTTTGGAGAGGGAGCTAGTATCTATCTCTCTAGCCATACCTGTGGACTGAATTGTATTCTCTATACTTCTGCCTTGAAGCTCATTTTCCTTCATTGCTAATTTGGTTTTCAATTCTGCCTCGCTATTCTTCAAAAACTGGATATCTGCTTCCCACTGTCTCCCCTTTTCTTTGAGCTTCAGTAGCTTAGCCTTGCAATCAGAAAGCTTGGCATTCAATGCCTCTTTTTCTCTTTTGAATTCATCCAATTCTTCTGCTTGACCGAGCCAGGTGGTAGGGATTTTTAACTTCTTTTTTAAGGTTTGGTTCTCCTTCTCTTTGTCATCGAGCAATTTTTGAGCCAAACTCCCTTTCTGTGCAGGTCCTTCTATTTGCATAGCTTCCTTTTGTAATTTGTTTATTTGGGCTTTGAGTGCTTTATTCTCCACTCTCTCCTTTCTTAAAAGATTTGAAGTTTTCTCCTTACTCTCCTTTAGCTTGGACATCTGTATGGTAGCCTTAAGCAGTCTGGTATTTAGTATATCTCTAGTCTCTTTGTTAAGGTCTATGATGTCAGTAGTGGGAACCTTTGAGAGGTTCATACTGACCTCAGACACCTTGTTCCCCATTGCCAAGGCTAAGCTAAGGGTATTAGTGGCATGATCCCTTACAGTTTTCAGTGCCACATTGGGGTGAGGCCCGTGAGGCTTCGCTGTATAGTTATGCTTTCTCCTCGAAGGTTTTATCAGCCCTCTCTTGGTAAGATCTCAACCATTCTTCTTTGGATGTATGCTTGCCCAGATTTTGTGCATCAAATACATACTCTTGTATTTGCAATTCGGCTGCCTTGGGCTCTTCCTGTTGCTATTCTTTCATTAAATTCTTCTTCTTTGCCTGTCCCTTCACCTGGCCCCTTTTGATCTGCACCAATTGCTGTCCCGGTTCCACTTTCTCTTTCTTGGGCATGTTGGCAGTGTCCATGGGCTTTGGATCCCCTCTTTTCATTGAACTTTCCAAATAGATGACCAGTGATGAGAATCCCCCTACTATCGCAACTACTGTAGCCAACTCTCTTTGGGGAGAAGATACACCTGGTAGCTGTGAGCCAGTGTCCTGCTCTGTGTTGGTATCCATTGGGGCAAGATTAGGGAAATCATCCCAATTCACCGCTTCTCTAAGTCCAGGTATCTCACTGTGCTCAAAAGGCCTGCATTTGTGAGCTTTCCTTCATTTGGAAATCACCTGGTGAGGATCATAATTTATTGCTTGTCCCAGGGAAAACTCCATGCCTCTAAGCAAGTTGGTAACCAGGGGAAAAGTAGCCATGCTTCTAACTGTGTATGGTTTTAATTCCCATGGAAAAATCAAATTTGAACTTTTCTTAAAGTTCAAGAAGTGTTCTTCTTCGACAATGAGTTTTTTCCGGATTAATTCCAGGGAGAAAACCCTAGAGGTTAGAAAAGCTGGCAGGATGTATGGTGGATGTATGAAGCCATACAACCTTATGGTCATTCCAAATTCTTTGAGGAACCAATCCCCTATCTTCTTTCTATTTGACAGTTGCAGCATTTGCCTCATCTCAGGAAACACCTTAGGTAACCTTTCCTGAAAGAAGAGTTCATATATTTTGGCCATCAATTGGTTCATGAATTTACAGTAATCCATGGCCATATCAGGAGTGATTGCCAATTCTGGTACTTATATGTCCTCCTCATTATAGGCTATGAAAATCCTCAGCAAAAAGGATTGGAATCTGAACATTCTAGTGTCGTGGAAGTTCGCTAACTGAGAACAGATGTTCTCGGCCAAGAACTCATCAAATTTAAGGCAACAAGACTGACTGGATTGTCCAGGTAATTCAGGTTCATCCGAACAAGTACTTAAGATGAAGAAAGTACTCAACAATGACTCTGGGACGTATGCGTCGGTATCTAGACCTAGGAGTTGAATGGCCAAGGATATACACCACTAATCTTCTTCATTGAATTGGCTGAGGTCAATACGGTAAGATAGTTCGATGGGTTCACCATTGGGTTTAGAACAGGCCTTTAGGAAGGTTTCTTTACTTTCATCAGTAGACTCTCTAAAACAATGTACAATGTCTACTTCTCGGTAGTCTTGGGATATATGGGTGAATTCATTTGGGATCTCTAGGGTTTTGCAGATGACAAAAGCTTGAACTGGGAAAAGAATTTTAGATTTAGACTTATTCATAATAACACCTTCGGTGACAAAGAAATTGTTTGCACACCATCCGACAAACTCAGGGCAATGGGGGGTTTGGCCGATAGAGAAGAGTGGAAGAAATATTTAAAAACGCCGCAGGTATCTCTACCTCGATTCTTATGAGTTTCCAATTTGCCTCTAGCGGTTTCAATAACTTCCCCCATTAGGATGGTATAAAAAATCTCAATGTTTTCATCTAACAGGATCTCTTCTGCCCTCCGACTTGTGGCCTCAGACTCTACATCATCTCTCACCCCTACCACTTCTGTTGCATCCATTTTCAAATAACATTGAGGGGGTATCAAGGGCTTACCTTGTTCTGTAGCACAGCCTCCTATATGGTCCGGGATGGCGCTCTAGATGTGGTTGGATATTCGACGGATTCGAGGTTTTAGAAAAGACAAATCTTTGCAACTTCGTGTGGGCCTCTTTATAGCTTTTTACACAACATAACCTTCGCGCATTTCCCATGAGGTTTGCACCGTAGATTTTACTCTTCATGACCTAAACCATAGATATGTGGGGTTCTTTATGCCATGCCTTTCCCTACTTCGCGCATGTGCAACACAACCGTCGATCGAGACTGACATCCTTCACAATCGTCGATCCTAGTGGACCCCACCATTATTCACGAAGCGAGGTTCTGTTTTCCCTCCATGCTACTCCAGATTACGAAATGAACTATAACTATTGATCTCCTTCCATTATCATAAGCACTGTTGATCAAAACGACCCGTACCACTTTTCACAATCCAAAATTGCTGCTTCATCCTTGCTAGTTTGGGGATGCGAAATCAGTTTCAGCCGTAGATCTTCTTGGGTCCCAATCGACTGTTGGATGCACTCGTTCTTTAAACTATTTCCCAAATCTGAAAACGTGGATTTAATCGAGCATGTTCACCGTATGAGATGGTTTGACGCCGTTGATCTGCCATCTGATCAACCTTAGCCTTCGATCATGACTCCCCTTTAACGCCTCCAGCACGCCCAACGTTTTCTTCTTAGCCCCGCTTCTCCAATCCACAGACTATTTTGCTACTTTTGGCATTCATCAAAGAAGCTGATTCCAAAGCATGGGTGCTATCTTGTGTGTGCCCTCAGCCCCTTCTGTGAATAATACGCTACTGTCCCAATACTTCTCGATGAGGTTGAAGTACGCGAGTATCTCTTATGACCAAAGTTTAATAGAGTTTTAACAACCAACTCCACAAGGGATGCTATTCTCCCAGTGAGGTAGCAAAGAACCCCTAGACTAGTTGCCTCATCCATTGAAAACCTTCTATTATTTTACTTCCTGAAAGAAAAACAAAATTTGAAAGAATGGTTACCTCTTTTGATCTTAGGGCCTTCTCCACAGGCTTCAAATCTTATGATTCACCATCCGTACTAATTAAAACATAAGACATATTTACACTATGATACATGGACCTAAGTCCCTTTATTCCAAGTAATGCTTCAAGAACCTCCCATTCACCGTGTCTCCTTCATACTGCAACCCGTCTGGATACTACAAAATGAAGGTGTTGTCTCCTCTATGCGCTGCAATAAGATATGGGCCCACCCACAAATGGTCGAATTTTCCATGCTTCCCTTTGTCTTCGTGAGGGGCATCCCATTTTAACACCAAGTCATCGACCTGGAAAACATATTTTTTTACTCTCCTGTCAAAGGTATTCTTCATTTTCTCCTGGCGTATTTGGACTTTATCATAAGCCTTGTCCCTTACTTCATTAAGCTCACTGATCCAGTTTATCCTTCTTTGAATGGGATTGGGCTCGTCTAACGGATCCTGTAATAACTTCATGACTGGAACGCCCAAAGAGGTAGGAAAAATTACTTCGGCTCGATATACTAACTGAAGCAGTGACATACCAATGGCCCTTTTGGTGCTGATTCTGTCGGCCCACAAGGAATATTTCAATTTAGTGTGCCAAGATTTCTTGTTATCCTCCAACAACTTCTTAATGATCCTCACAAGGCTTTTGTTAAAAGATTCAGCCAATCTGTTCCCCTGTGGGTAATAAGCTGTGGAGTGATTCAGGATTATATGGTACTTATGGAAAAAATTGATCATCTTTCTGGATTTGAATGCAGGGGCGTTGTCGGTCACAATCTACCTCGGGCAGCCGAACCTTGCCAGAATATTGTTTTCTATGAAATCCATTATCACTTCTTCTGTAGCCCGTCTGGTGGGTGTGGCCTCAATCCACTTTGTGAAGTAATTAGTGGCAGTCATAATACACTTATGTTTCCCGGAGGAGTTTATATTTATCTCACCGATGAAATCTAACCCCCATTGCTGGAAAGGGGCTTCCACAGATATAGGGTTGAGGGGGAGAGACACCACCTTCCTTTTCCCTTTAAAAATTTGACACTGGTGGTATTTAGTCGTTTCCTTATAGACATCTAAGAACAATGAAGGCTAATAAAATCCTACCCTCAGAATTTTGTTTGCGGTAACTTTCCAGGAATGATGTCCTCCACATTCTCCTTCATGAACTTCCTTTGCCATACGTTGAGCTTCGTCCTCCAGAAGACAATTCAACAGTATCCCTCCGGGGTCCTTCTAGTAGAGATATTGTTCTATGATGCAAAATTTCACAGCTTTTAGTTTTATAGATCTAGCTCGAGTGTTTCTTATCCCAGCAGGGGGCTGTAAGTTCTGTAACACAAAAACAATGTCAACATACCAAAGAGATGTAGAGAAATCAGGCTTCACCTGCACCTCTTCTTCTTCCTGACCAAACTGACAAGCAAGAAACTTCAGCTACAGAGAGTCACAATGGGAGTCCATCATCATCCTATCCAACCCTTTCCCTTTGATCAACTTCATGGGCTTGATTTCTATGTCATATTCCAAGAGCACTGCAACCCATTTAGCTCTCTTTCCTTCCGGGTCAGGCTGTGTAAGTATGCTTTTCACTACACTGCAAGGTACATAGGAATTTATGTGGGAATGGAGGAGGTAGATTCTGAAATCCTTCAAGGCTTTAACCAAGGCATAGGCTTGTTTTTCCATTATACTATATTTTAGTTCTCCATCTCTCAATATCTTACTGAAGAATGCTATAGGCTATTCTTCACCCTGATCATTCTTTTGTAACAACACTACCGTGACAATGTGTTCTGAAGCATAAGAGAATACTAAGAAATCCTTCTCAAAATATGGGATAATCAGAATAGGAGCTTCTAAAATGGCCTATTTTATATCTTTGAAGGCTTTCTTGGCTCCTATCGTCCACTTAATTTCATAATCTTTCCTTATCATGTAAGCAATGTCCATCAAGATTTCGGTGAAGCTAGGGATGAATCTCCTCAAGAAGTTGACTTGACCGATGAAAGATTGGATTTCTTTCTTGCTCCTTGGTTCCTCTACTTTCAAAATGTATTTTACCCTGTCTGGATCGGTCTCGATTCCTTCCTTTGAAATAATGTTCCCCAACAACTTTCCTTCTTGCATAGCGAAGTTTGACTTTCTAGGGTTTAAGGAAATGCCATACTTTCTGCATTTAATGAAAACTCTTTCCAGGTGTTTGATATGATCTTTAGCACACCTGGAGTACACAGTAATGTCATCCATGTATATCACCACAAACTTTTCTTTCTCATCTGCAAAAGCAATATCCATGGCATGTTGGAAAGTTGCTCTAGCATTCATTAACCCAAACGACATATTTGCGTACATGAATCTACCTGAAGGTGTGGTGAAAGCGGTTTTTTCTTGGTCTTCAGGTAGCACCTTCACCCGATTGTACTCGGAAAAACCATCGATGGTGGATATCCTCTCTAAGCCTACCACCCTCTGCAGGATCTGGTCCATTTTCGGTAACAGGTCGTTATCTTTCAAAGAAACTTTGTTCAAATTCCTGAAATCTACGCATAGCCTTATCTCCCCATTTTTTTTTCGGATAGGAACCAAATTGGCTACCCATTTTGAAAACCTTAGAGTTACCATTATCTTTGGATCAAACAACCTTTTTACTTCTTTTTCAATAATGGGTACTAGCTTCGGAGTAATCCTCCTGAGTTTTTTCTTGAATGGTTTTTCTCTGGGTTTAATCGGAATAGTATGTTGTATGATGGAAGTGTCATATTCTTTGAGATCTTCATAACTCCATGGAAACACATCCATGTACTTCTTCATCAGGTTCACATACCCTTCTTTTTCGTTAGTGGATAATTTCTTGGACAATTTTATAATTTTTGGGTCACCTTCAGTGTTGATATCTACATCTTTGATGGCATCCATGGCAGGTTCGACCTTCGGATCCTTGGCTACATCATTTTGGTCAAAAAGAGACTCTAAAGGGATCAAGCCCCTAGGAATATGATTACTTTTCAACTGGACTATATCCTTGCCTCCCAAGGAGTCTTTTAGCTTCCCCTTCCCGACGGCTCCTTCCCCTTCCTCTTCAATATCTAGGAAGTTTTTAGGGTCAGCGCCACCTTCATCAATGTGAGTGTTCACAAACTCACCAGACATCTCCAGAAATCTTTTGATCTGCATATCATCTTTGAAGACTTGCCAATATTTAGTGTTATCTGGTATGTAAGGTCTATTTACAATCTCCACTTTATATTTCTTTTTTCCCGCTGCAGGAGCTTCAAACATTCCTGCTGCAGTCGCCAGAGAGTCTGCCATCACATTCTCATCTCTGGGAATCACTTGGACTATATGTTCAGTGAAGAAATTCGTGAACATATCCCATACCTCATTCCGATAGGCTCTCATTCTCAGATGTTAAGTCTGATAGATATCATTCACTTGATTTACTACAAGCTCCGAGTCCCCAAAAATTTGGACCTTTTTCACTCCTAAATATTTCAGCGCACGTAGGCCCAACAACAAGGCCTCATACTCCGCTACATTGTTAGACCATTCAAAAATCAACTTGTCGAGCTGAGTCTGATTGCTCATGATGTAAGGCAACCTCTTCTCGCTGTATAACCTTTTGCTTTCATTTCGAACAAGAATTGTTGCATAGGTCATGTCCATTTGCAAGCTACCTTTCAGCTTCGAAGTCCAAGATCTTGACAGCAAAATACCAAACTTGGGAGGAATGTCGACCACGATGACTTCCATGACCACAATTTTAGATGGAAACTTATTTAAAGATACCACCATGTCTTTGATCAGTCCTATAAATTTCACCCTTTTAGAATCAAAGGAATATAGGTCTTTATAAGGCCTTGTAATCTCCAACCCTGGGCTTTCCACCACTCCCTTTGGCATTAGATTGTGTGAGGCTCCTGAATCCAACATAGCATTGTGTAACACCATATCATGCACATTATAGCTCATGTAAAAGGGGGGCACCTCCTCATCGTCACCATCCAAACTGTCAATCTTAGATCCCAGAATAATAGTAGGGTTGTCTTCAGTCAGCTCTAAGATATCAGGGTGAGCTTCTCCTTGATTTGCAATCATCTTTGTTATAGTGTCCCTATACTCCTGATTCCTCAATAATTCATTGAAGGGAATCGAGACCTTCATCTTAGCTAGCTCATTTTGGAGATTGAACATGGGAGGGGTTTTGCCCAGTTCGATAGGTGCCACTGGATCTAGCTCTCTCACATTATTGTTCCCCTTTTCCACTTCTCTAGGTGCCATCAGTCCTTTTTGTTTTTCATCTGCTTTCCTCGGGCCGGCCTGACTACTAGAAGGTTGGTCTGGGTTGGATGCTCCTTTAGGTATAGCAAGGTCGTTAGCAGAGTCACCACCTTTCTTATGTACGGCAACGTCCCTACTTCTCAACTTGATCTTCCTGACATCGTATATGGCATGCATATACCCTTTATGATATTGCTCCAATTCCCCGTTTAGGGTCTTATCATCCACCTGAGCGAACATATCATGTTCCTCTTCAGTCAAGTAAATCTCAGAGTCCAAATCGCCAAAATGATGGATATGATCTTTGGCGGATTTAGCTTCATCTTCGGTAGCCACATAGTTTTCAGGGAAAGGGGGCCTAATTGGCTGCTCTTCTTTGTTTCTCAGATTTCTCACATCCCTTGGTCTATTTGGTTCGAGCGGGGGAGGGACTTGCCTCCTAAAATTGGGATTCCTTATCTGAGGCTCATTCTGCTCCCAGTTCACCGGCTTAGCCTCTACCATTAGCCTGTCCATCAACTTTTCCATATTCTTGAGCATCATCTCAAATTTTATATCACTGGATGAAGAGGCGGAAGTAGAGGGGTGTGCCTCTTCTCTACCTTTCCTTCTGTCGATCTCTGCCCTTGGTTTAATTTTCCCACACGCCATCATGTTGGCCTCCACTTCTAGGGTGTCAGTGAACATGGCTGGGAGGGTGTTTGACTTCCTTTCTCTTAATAACAAAACAAAATCATTTTCAAAGGCATCAACGTAATGAAGTTTAGCCGCCCCGGGCGAAGGTTTGATATCGGCGGGTATCGAATTGTAGACCCACATGAATATGCTGGAAAACTCATGGATTTATTCAAAGCCTCCTTTCTTGAGATTGTTGTATTGAGACAAGACTTGTAATGGCCTTTTTTTATCATCCCACCTCTCTAGAAATATGTTTTGAAAGCTAGCGAAACTGTGGATAGACCTAGGTGGCAAATCTTTGTACCATTTCTTGGCTTCCCCAGAAAAACTCTGAGTGAACAATTGCATTTTGACATCTTCATCATCCACCTCTTCCAAGTCAATAAAGTTGTTGAACTTATCCACATGGTACGTTGCTAAGACATTCCCCTCCCCATCATAGAGTGCGATCCTTTGGGCATAATTCATAGGGAGGTCATGTAGAACCATAGGTAGGGCTAACGGGGCAAATCTAGCAGCAGCCATCGCGGCAGGTCGGTTAGGAACAGACAGGGGGTTGGGAAACTAGATGTTCTGAAAGATAGGGGCTATCTCCTTAGCTTTTGGTGGGGTTTCTATGTTCATCCACAAATAATCAAGCATATAGGATTGCAGCGTATTAGGGTCAACCCCAGCTTTTCTTAGGTCGGATTCAGATTTAGATTTAGTTAGCAGTCTTTCAGCCCTAACCCCCCACTTGGGTTCAGCTAAGCTGTACAAATCTTGAGATGATGAAGTACCAAACAATGGAGAACCCACTCTCTCTTTGTTTCTATTCCTAAGTATTCTTTCTAGATTATCTACACTGAGTAAAGTTTCAGTATCAGGGTTACCTCTTGTGTGGATATTTCTGGAAGCCAGGATATCTAGTGCGGTACTAGTTGAAGTAGGTGTGGAGTTTCCAGGACAAACATACAACCTTCTAGCGAATTCATAAATTTCTGTTTGCCCCCAGAAATCTCTTTCTTTTCGATCGCTGGTCTCCTCATTGGAGTCACCTTCCAGAATATTTTAGTGGAGTCTTGAGGGAAAATGATACAACCTTATTCACATGTAAGAATCTCTATTTTCCCACAAAAACTCTTTATCCTTTGAATCTTTGTCATTCTTCCCAGGGATGATATTCAATCTCGTCCCCGGCAACGGTGCCAGTTTGTTAGCACTGGAATAGAACCAAAAATTGCGGAAGGATCGCTCCCAGGTAATAGAAAAACCACTTTCAAAGAGAGAACTGGCCTTCTACTCTTCCGAGAGGGATCTCTCACCAAATGTCAACATGGCAGATATATATACAAGTGAAACTATAATTTGTTTGTAATATTGGTTAAAACAAAACAATGAACGATTGGGCAATGGAGTTAAGATATATAACAGAAATAAACAAAGCTTATGCAAGAGGTTTCAACGCAGGGGAAAGGTAGCCACTTGATCACAGTCGATTTATAATTGTCTGGTGGAAAAGAGGAACATGAACAGGCCATCAACACAGAGCATTGAAAAATGAATTTTGTATTAACATTAGAAGAAAAATTTGGTGAATATATAAAACAACAGACGGAGCATAGCAAGTATGAATTCCGAATTGTTATACACTAAGTTTCAGATATGAAAGAAAACAAAATGGGAAAGGAAAACTAGAATAACATTCACATAAGAAAAGAAGCAATAGATTGTAAGTGCAAACGACACATGAATCCCTGTATGAAAACGCCGACCTCAACTCTGCAATTATATTAAAATTCTCTTGAGAAGCATATATAGCAAAAATTACATTCGTTTCAACCCCTTCTCCTTCTTCAGGAGGTATATTTATAGCATTTGGATTTCCCAGACTGACATCCGGGAATAAAAAATTGTTACAATAGAAGGACATCCTCTAACCAACTCTTAGGTGGCACATAAGCTGTGATTTGCATGAAACGGCTAAACAATGAAACATGGAATACAGGAGGAACTAATTACGAGAGTGCCCCATACTCCCATCTGGCTGGTGATGACTGTACAAAGCTCTGAGAGCAGCGACTGTTGGGACGGGTGTGCAACACTGAGAAAATTTCCCGCATACCATCATCGTCACTTCTATGGGTGCATTTTGAGTTTGGTTGACCCATATTGTTGGATGAGTCTCCATAAATCGGGACCAGGTAGGGTAGCAACCACCATGTCGTATGCTTGTGCTTTGAGCTCCATCGTTTCTGGGTATGAAGTCTTGGGCACCTTAGGGCATGCGGCTTTAAAATCAAACAATAATTCAAAATCATTGACCAATTTGTCAAAAATGACTTTCTCTGACAACGCTTGTTGCATATCTCCAAATTTGTTGTGGTCCAATCGGCAGTGCACTAGGCACTCCTGATACTCCTTATGGGACATTAAAGGACCCTTTTCTTCCTAGAAAAAGGGGATCCCTCTACTTACCAGTGGTCTAAAAAGCTTGATGACTTCTCAAAATTTGTGCTCAATAACTTCTATATTGGCCTGTACCGTCTCCATCATCCTATGCTTAGCCACTACCTTTCTGGCTCTAGAGACAACGACGACCCTGTTTTGAATACCGTATCTGCTAGTGGACCCATCTGACAAAGAGATTAGGAAGGTTATGGCATTCTCTATGGTCGCCACAAGCCTTTTGTTCATTTCTACCGATACTATCTGGACTTGTTTCCTGGCTTCTCCCATAGCAATTTCCTGATCTTCAATAAAATCTAGGTAGGGCCGGAACTTGTCAGCTTCCATGATGATTTGATCCTAGATCATATGCCTAGCGCCTTGCAAGAAAATTTTTTCGACCACCTATTGGCTCAATTTAGCATTTTGTTGAGTCAATTCTTGGCATTTCTCCTCTGCCTTTTCTCTTGCTCGTTTCTCTTTGAATCTTTCCTTTTCTAGTTCCTCAATCTACTGTTTCAGTTTAATGAGCTCAATATCCTTTAGGCCTGTCTCGGACATTGGTTTGGAGAGGGAGCTGGTATCTATCTCTCCAGCCATACCTATGGACTGAATTGTATTCTCTGTACTTCTGCCTTGAAGCTCATTTTCCGTCATTTCTAATCTAGTTTTCAATTTTGCCTCGCTATTCTTCAAAAGCTGGATATCTACTTCCCACTCTCTCCCCTTTTCTTCGAGCTTCAGTAGCTTAGCCTTGTAGTCAGTAAGCTCGGCGTTCAATGCCTCTTTTCCTATTTCGAAGTCAGCCAATTCTTCCGCTTGAGCGAGCTGGGTGGCAGGGATTTTTAACTTCTTTTTTAAGGTCTAGATCTCCTTCTCTTTGTCACCAAGCAATTTCTGAGCCAAACTCCCTTTCTATGCAGGTCCTTCTATTTGCATAAATTCCTTTTGTAAGTTGTTGATTTGGGCTTTGAGTGCTTTATTCTCCACTCTCGCCTTTCCTAAAATATTTGAAGTTTTTTCCTTACTCTCCTCCAGCTTGGACATCTATATGGTAGCCTTAAGTAGTCTGGTATTCAGTATATCTCCAGTCTCTTTGTTCAGGTGTATGATGTCAGTAGTGGGAACCTTTGAGAGGTTCATACTGACCTCTGACACCTTATTACCCATTGCCAAGGCTAAGCTAAGGGTATTAGTGGCATGATCCCTTATAGTTTTCAGTGCCACATTGGGGTGAGGCAACCGCGAGGCTTCGCTGTATAGTTCTACTGTCTCCTTGAAGGTTTGATCAGCCCTCTCTCGGTAAGATCTCAACCATTCTTCTTTGGATGTATGCTTGCTTGGATTCTGTTTGTCAAATAGATATTCTTGTATTTGCAATTCGGTTTCCTTGGGATCTTCCTGTTGCTGTTCTTTCATTAAATTCTTCTTCTTTGCATGTCCCTTCACCTAGCCCCTTTTGATTTGCACCAATTGCTGTCTTGGTTCCACTTTTTGTTTCTTGGGCATGCTGGCAGTGTCCATTTCTTTAGTGTCCATGGGCTCTAGATCCCCTCTTTTCATTGAACTTGCTGAATAGCTGACTAGTGATGAGAATCCCCCTGCTATCGTAACTACTGTAGCCAACTCTCTTTGGGGAGAAGATACACTTGGTAGTTGTGAGCTAGTGTCCTGCTCTACACTGGTATCCATTAGGGCAAGATTAGGGAAATCGTCCCAATTTGCCGCTTCTCTAAGTCCAGGTATCTCAGTGTGCTCAAAAGGCTTGCATTTGTGAGCTTTCCTTCTTTTGGAAATCACCTAGTGAGGATCATAATTTATTGGTTGTCCCAGGGAAAACTCCATGCCTCTAAGCAAGTTGGCGACCAGGGGAAAAGTATCCTTGCTTCTAACTGTGTATGGTTTTAATTCCCATGGAAAAATCAAATTTGAACTTTTCTTAAAGTTTAAGAAGTGTTCTTCTTCGACAATGAGTTTTTGCCGGATTAATTCTAGGGAGAAAACCTTGGAGGTTAGAAAAGCTGGCAGGATGTAGGGTGGATGCACGAAGCCATACAAACTTATGGTCGTTCCAAATTCTATGAGGAACCAATTTCATATCTTCTTGCTATTTGACAGTTGCAGCATTTGCCTCATCTCAAGCAACACCCTAGGTAACCTTTCCTGAAAGAAGAGTTCATATATTTCGGCCATCAACTGGTTCATGAATTTACAGTAATCTATGGCCATATCAGCAGTGATTTCCAATTCTAGTACTTGTAGGTCCTCCTCATTATAGGATATGAACATCCTCAACAAAAAGGATTGGAATCTGAACATTCTAGTGTCGTGGAAGTTCTCTAACGGATAACGGATGTTGTTGGCTAGGAACTCATCAAATTTAAGGCAAAAAGATTGATCGGATTGTCCAGGTAATTCAGGTTCGGCCGGACAAGTACTTAAGACGAACAAAAGACTCAACAATGACTCTAGGACATATGCGTCGGTATCTAGACCTAGGAACTGACTGGCCAGGGATATACACCACTGAGTTTCTTCATTGAATTGGTTGAGGTCAATAGGGTAAGATAGGTCGATGGGTTCACCATTGGGTTTAGAACAGGCCTTTACGAAGGTTTCTTTACTTTCATCAGTAGACTCTCTAAAACAACGTACACTGTCTACTTCTCGGTAGTCTTGGGATATATGGGTGAATTCATTTGGTATATATAGGGTTTTGTGGATGACAAAATCTTGAACTGGGCAAAGGATTTTAGACTTAGACTTATTCATAATAATGCCTTCGGTGACAGATAAATTGTCTGCACACCATCCGACAAATTCGGGGCAATGGGGGGTTTGGCCGACAGAGAAGAAGTGGAAGAAATATTTAAAAACACCGCAGGTATCTCTACCTCGGTTATTAAGAGTTTCCAATTTGCCTTTGGTGGTTTCAATAGCTTCCCCCATCAGGATGGTATCAAAAATCTTAGCGTTTTCATCTAACAAGCTCTCTTCTGCCCTCCGACCTACGGCTTCAGGATCTACATCATCTCTCACCCCTACCATTTCCGTTGCATCCATTTTCAAATAACACTGAGGGGGTATCAAGGGCTTACCTTATTCTGTAGGACAATCTCCTAGATGGTCTGGGCTAGCGCTCTGGATGTGGTTGGATATTCGATGGCTTCGAGGTTTCAGAAAAGAAAAATCTTTGCAACTTCGTGTGGGCCTCTTTATAGCTTTTTACACAACATAACCTTCACTCATTTCCTAGACGCTTTGCACCGTAGATTTTAATCTTCATGACCTAAACCGTAGATATGTGGGGTTCTTTATGCCATGCCTTTCTTTACTTCGTGCGTGTGCAGCACAACCGTCGATCGAGACTGACATCCTTCACAATCGTCGATCCGAGCGGACCCCACCATTCTTCGTGAAGTGAGGTTCTCTTTTCCCTTCGTGCTACTCCAAATTGCAAAATGAACTATAACCGCCGATATCCTCCCGTTCTCACAAGCACCGTTGATCAAAACGATCCGTACCGCTTTTCGCAATTCAAAATTGTTGCTTCATCCTTGCTAGTTTGGGTATGTGAAATCGTTTTCAGCCGTAGATATTCTTGGGTCCCAATCTTGACTGTTGGATGCACTCGTTCTTTAAACTATTTCGCAAATATGAAAACGCGGCTTTGGTCAGGCATGTTCGCCATGCGAGATGGTTTGACACTGTTGATCTGCCATCTGATCAACCTCAACATTTGATCATGACTCCCCTTTAACACCTCCAGCATGCCCAATGTTTTCTTCTTAGCCCCGCTTCTCTGATCCATAGACTGTTTTGCTGCTTTTGGCATTCATCATCGAAGCTGATTCCAAAGGTTGGGTGCTATCTTATGTGTGCCGTCATCCCCTTTTGCGAATACTATGCTATCGTCCCAATACTTCTCAACGAGGCTGAAGTACGCGAGTATCTCTTATGACCAAAGTTTAACAGAGTGTTAACACTTCCATTACCCCATTGAAGCACTATATAAGGAACCCTTTGGATACATTGAAAGGAGAGGAATTGAAGAGCAAGAAAACTATAGTCCATTGTTTCTAGAGCTTATACTTGAGTCTGCATCCCTTTGTCCCTTGGATCACTTTGTGTTCTTCCCAAGCTTGCCTTTGCTTGTGAGCTTTCTATCGAGAGATGGAGGATTGAAGTGGTGGAGGCCCAGGTGGAGGACTCAGTTTCTCCGATTTGCAGACGTGCCGACAGAGGTTGTCACTATTGTAATATTTGTTTTATATTAATAGAAATATCTTTTCCTGTCCAATAATGTGTATTTAAATGAGTATTGAATCCACGGATGCTTTTAAATGCTTATATGTTATTGATTATATATGCTAGAGCAGGTCTAACACCATGTTGTTTGCTGAATGTTGAGAGAGAAAATTGCTAATACAAGCGAGAGTGGAAAAGCTCAACGGGGATCTACATCAACCATCCGGAATAAGGTATGTTTCGAGATCCTTTAGTGTTAGATATTTGGTTTCTCTTGCATATGGGAAAGGATTGATTTCTGCGGTTACCCTGTCTGTTATGGTACCCCAAGCCATAGGAAGTTTTCTCCATAACAGTGACCCGATAACTATTCATTTCTGAAAGCCTCGGCTCTGTGCAATCACTCCATGATGCAGCCAAGAGGAACACCACATAGAAGTAGCAGGCCTGGCTCAGTCCGTGAGGCTGAGCACCCGTGAAAAGCTAAGGTGGTTAAATCTGGTTATGAAAGCATGGTTTCTCCCGCATCCTGTGCCCTCATTGAAGAATGGGAGTCGGCTCAGGTTACGGAATTGCTCGCCTCGGATAACTCTGGAAGCCAAATAAATTTCTACTGGCTCGTTAAGAATATGCTGGGAAATCTGGTGGAGGAAGTTCTCATGAACTTGATCGCATCCAACATATCAATCATGGACGTCCGCAGCCTATTGGTCCATCTAAATGATAAACTTGCCAACCTGGATGCCAGTCTAGTAGGGGGTAGATATTCGCTGGAGCATTGTACAAACAGGGCCAGGCACCCTCCCTCCAACTTTTCTGGGGCCAAGATGGAGAACATGGCTACTGCCTTCCATGCTGTAACTGCAACATCCCCGTACCCTAGCGTCTCATCTCAAGGGCCTCCGCCCCCTTCGATCCCGGAAGGTCTGTTCTCCAAAGGCTTAGATGCAATGAAAATCCTTGCTTCCACTTCAGTGGTGCCGACCATGCAGGAAATTGGGGCTTTTTCAAGCTGGGCTCCGCCAGTGACCAACTTTCCAGTGCCGACAACAATTGATCTCCTGCATTTCAAAAGAATCTGACTTCCTCTAGGGAGGAGATCACTAGCAACAAGCCAGAGCCCCTGTCGCTCAAGCTCCATTCTCAGGTATGGGATGAAGACTTCTTTGGGAGCCGCCCAATAGTGGAAGACAAACCCAGCCCAGACAAAGATGAAGCACAGGTTGTGCACCCCTAGTCTTCTCTTTCCTCTACATAGGTCCTATCCTTTTTGGCTCTATACTATTTAATTACTCGAAAATAATTCATGGTTCCTTTTGTAAATCCTGCTTTGTAGGCATGTTGAAGGAAAAAACTCAGTGTTGGTCTGTGTTGCTGAAGCCTGACATTATTGGAGGTCTAAGTTGGTGGAAAATCGTTCCCATACTTCATGAACCGACATCTTGCCTTGTATCTTTTTTTTTTACCTTTTATACCTATAATATAATTCTAACTGCATCTATATATATATTGTACCTATAATATAATTCTAACTACATCGATATATATATATATATGAAAACAAAAAAAAAATCGAACAATTCATAATAAAAAAATCGCCTAGATTTATAAATTTATATAACAACATGAATATATTATAATTAACAACACTTATAAACCACTCCATTACAATTTTCATTATTTGATACAACATTTCGAGGGGTGACAATCAGGCTCGAATACTAACTTAATGCAAGGGATCTATATACATGGAAAATATAACGATTATGTTCATAGGATTTAAGAATTTCTTATTTTCTTTTGATATTTCCAAAATGGATACCTCGAATAACCCATTTCTTATTGGAACATCACCTTTCCCCAAGGTAGTTTTAAAAACTTTGGAAATAAAGAAAAAAATCGTAATTTTCCTTATCATTGGAATGGTATATTTCTCGCTTCCTAGTGATTCCATTTGTCAAAACAAATATCTAATTTCTAGAGGATAGTGCTCAACATACTTTTTGCGAGATCTATAACTTTTGTAAAGTAGCTACAACCTAAGCTACTATTCCGTGATGAAGTCTATGTTTAGGTTTAGGTAATAAAAGAATGATAAAATGATATTTCCAAAAGAAAGATTTCCCTCGAAGACCACAACACATTCTAAAGGTATGAATATCAACTAAAACACATAAAGCAATACTATAAAGAATTCCAATTCATGCCATGATGAACCATTGTATGCGCACAATCATATCTCGTAGAGGGTGCCATGCTTGATACTTGTATAAATTTCACCTCCTTCACCATCTCATACTCAAAATATTCCTTCTCAATAAAATATGAAGTATGAGGTATGATCTAAATAAAAAAGTACCATATAGTGGTTTGATAGATCTATGAACAAAACAAAGCCCATATTCTCCATAAATATGTATATAGTACTCGTTTGAGTGGTTTATTAATATATATTATTTAAAGTTAATCTCTTTAATGAGAGATTAAAATTTGAAAAAAAAATGGCAAAGATGCTCTTCATCATTTTAGTCTTTGGAATGAGAAAAGATCAATAGGAGTCCTCCAAATATTTATCAAAAGCATTTTATTTTACTCTCATTTCATCTGTAAACAATAATTTATTATATTATAAAATGTTATGAATTAATGTAAATATTTTTATATGTGTAATATTTTTGATCGGGTGTACAAATCATATTAACTTGTTGTAAATTTAATTAAAATTTTAAATTAAAACTTGTACTCAAGCAGTCAACTTTTGGACCAGGCAGATAAGGGTATTTTGCTGAGAAATTTATAAACAAGGAAGCAGGCAGAAGGAAGCAACCAATGACACTTTTAGGACTGATAAATTATATTCCCTAACAGATTTAGATCAGGGACCATTTAGGTTTCGAAATAAGCATCCACTGAAACCTACTCCCACGCTTCTGGGTCACTTAACCGTGCAACTAGGAAGACTTTTTCAAATCCAATCAACTAGAGGCTTGAGAAAGGTTCAGATGTGTTGACTCATGGGTAATAGGCTTCAAATAAATTTTCACACAACCAAGAACAATTTTGGAATGATTTGGGGATGTTAGGAGAGATTTGGGAAAAACGAGTAGTTTTGGCCCGGGGAGACCCTGCGTAAAGGAGGCTGTTCAATCGAGGTATGAATCCAACTAAATATCAGTATGAAGGTTGTGATGGATAGAGGGTTTAGTTAAAAAACTACATCAACTTACATAATCACTTTTGGATGTGCATGACTTTCTAAATTAATAAAACTGTAAGACTAGTAAATTTTGCCTAGTCATCTAGCAAGGGTGTACATAAATGCATGAATTTTGTATCAGAAAGATATCAAACTTGATAATGGAATTTAACAGAGATTAATATATCTTTATTTAACACATTAAATCATTCAAACTCCTTCTCGTGGCCATTACTATATTCTCCTTGCATTAAACTGATCAAAACCCTCATCTATGGACACATAAAACCTCACTCATGGAAAACTTGACACGAGATATTATTGAATAGAAATATTATAGTATTACAGAGTTCATAATCATATTTTTGGATTAAGCACATTAATAAGAGGTTGGAAGGTTGATCTCTCCAAAAATGGGACCCAAAACTAAGGGCAGGAGGCCCAAATCTGACACCAAGCTGGGGATGGGAGTGTAGGTGAAGTTCCCTTCACCAGAGATCCACTTCAATGGAGAAATTGGTTGCAATGGATGTCTAATCTGAAGCTATGGTTTTTTTCATCAGCTCTCCAACGCTTGCAATGAAAATGAAAGGGAGGAAGAAGAGAGGGGAAGGAAGGACTTGGGGCACATCTCCCAAAATACAAGGCACACCAGTCAGTAGAAGTTAAGCTTCACATAAGAAAAGATCAATCATCAAACAAAGTGAGAAATGGAGCTCCAAGTATCATTAAATATATCCCATGTGACTTGTTGGGCAAGTCAATCACCTTCTGAACAAGTTTTCATGATGCCACAGCCACATGATGCGCTCTCCTTGAGAAATTAACATGTATGGGGAAAGAAAGATGTTTCCATGTCATCCACCTTCATTCAATTTGGAAACTATTCCCTCATTTGGCCTAGAGTTGTTGATTTTCCCTATGACATCTTTTTATGCACTGTCTACTTTTGGCACTGAACCCAGAATGGAAACTACGCCCTCCTTGTTAACAATAAAATCAACACCCTCAAGAGTATTGGTTTGAAAACATATTTCTACTTTGCCCGCAACATGAATATCAAAATTTTTGAACACTGTTGACCACTGCTTCCATAAAGGAATAAATGTTTGAAGACAAGGTGGCTCTAAAGAGGCAAAGTCCGTGACCACTTAAGGGCCAAAACCTAGCTCCTATAACTCACACAGTGAAAAATTCCTAACATAGGCACTAATTTTCCTAGAAATACTAAAAGTCAAGTTGAAATGCCTAAAAACTAAGGAAAGTGGGTTTTTTTGAAGGAAATAATCAAAAGCTTCAAAAAATTGAATCCCACATTGAGTATCAATAGATGAGATGCTCAAAGCCCAATCTTATAAATGTAAGGCATATGAGGTGAATTAAGGGGGACAAGCTAGAAAATCAAAGGCATGTTGTAGGATTTGGAGTCTAGAGATAGAGTCTTTTTCACATCATAGTTTATTTTGTGATCATTGGCATTGATGGAGAAGGATAGTTTAGAGTAAGGGAGAAATGGATTCACCTATAACTAGGTTGTAATCATTTTCCTCCCATTTTAATATGATGCAATATGATTTTCCCCCAAATGTTGTGGTTGAATCCATGCATTTTTATGTGTTCTTTGTCAATATTTTGTAGATAGATTTCAAGATTTTTTAAGTTTTCAAAAGATAGAGGTAAGGAACTAGCTAGTAGGCTGATAATGTAGGCCTAAATGCTAAGGAGGCTAGAGCAAAAGGATCATCCACAAACAAAACACTTCAAGAGGTAATCTCCTTCCTTTCCTCCCTCTCTCTCCTTCGAAAAAGTTTAAAAATCTTAGGAAGCTTTCATTTATTGCATGTATTTATGTCAGCAAGAATACCCTCCCTGTAGTTAAGGATAGATAGGATGTAGAAATGTCCCATTTGCAGGGTGATCTGCTGAAGGTTGTTGACGGACCAATCATACCATTGGAATGAGGTATATCTGGCGACCTAGCTGGATCAAACACAGGTATTGTGGCTTGGTTCCAAAAATATTGGTTACTTTCTGGAACCTCACCACTCCATTATGGAATGGGACTCATGGGTATATTTCCCCCTTGCGGGGTTAGAATCCAAGGAGATTGGATGTTTCCTGGACTCTGACAACACCATTGATGAATGGGTGGATCTTTCCCTTGAAGGGTTAGACTCTAAGGGGATTGGATATTTCCTAGAGTCTGACCACATCATTAATGAATGGGTGGATTTCCCCCTTGCGGGGTTAGACTACATTGAGATTGGTTATTTCCTAGAATTTGACCACACCATTTAGGAAGTGGTCACTGGATTTGACTAGTATTCCAATCTGGGTTTCCCCCTTGTGAAGGATTCCCCCAAGAAGATTGGGTACTTCTCGGAACATGATCAATGGGTTGATTGTGTCCTAATGGAGTTAGGTTCCATGAATATTGGTTACTTCCTAAAACTTGACCATTGGGTGGATTTCCTCCTGTTGGAGTTGGGTCCCAAGAAGACTAGTTACTTCCTAAAACTTGACCACTAGGTGGATTGCCTCCTGATGGAGTTGGGTCCCAAGAATATTGGTTACTTCCTAAAACCTAACCACTAAGTGTATTACCTCCTGATGGAGTTGTGTCCCAAGAAGATTGGTTACTTACTAGAACCCAACCTTTCCATTGATCTTGTCCTTGTTTTTTATTGGAATTCCAAGGTATGTTTCCTCCACACGAAGGTTGAATCCAAAAATATTGGTTACTTTCTTAAGCATGAACACTCCATTGTGGAATGGGCTTGATAACTGAATTTACCCTAGGCATAGTGCTAGGATAAATTAGAGGATAACCCTCTAGGGAATTTCCTCCCATCGATGAAGGATAATTCCAATTGGCATTGTGTTCCATGATGCATTATTCCCGCCAGGAATATTATTATTCCATGGTAAAGAATTGCCCCAAGAAGTAGAACCTAGACAAATATTGTGTGGGCCAAGAGGATTTTGACAACCTCCCACAACCATTTGAGGCTACATTGATATGGTTCCTTCAACTCTAGACGAAGCCAAAGGATCAAGCGTAATGTTTTGCATACTATCCCAACTTTCAAAAAGACTAACCAGTGACTCACTTTCCGTAAGTATGATTGAGTTTAAAGGATGTGATAAGGGTGGATTTACGTGAGAAAATATGTGATATTCAATTTTCTCAATTTCAACTAAAGTAAGATAATCAATTCTATCTATGTTTCATCCATGATGTGACAAATTTTTAGAATTGATTTGACATTGTTCTTCTCTAGTAATATTTGTTTGGGTTTATAAGTATTTCAGTTTCAAAGTCACAAAGATGTGGTTCATGTATCTGCCTCCATAATGTAGTGGGGCCCTCAAACTTGGGTAACTTGCCTCGCTACCACCTTGACGGGTGGATCCGGAGATTAATCACTCTAAAGTTTAATAAAATGATTTTTTTATTAGAGTATATCAAAATATAGTAAAAAATCCTAAAGGCGGCTAGACTCAACAAAAATCAAAATGTCCACACATCTAAAAAAAATCATAAGATAATCAACAAGCAAACTTCTTTCCAAAGAACCAAAGTTCAATGAAAAGTTGGATTTAGAGGGCCTTCTAAAACTAATATCTCCCAAGGGACATTACACCTCAAAAATTACTAAATAGTGAAGGTATGAGAAACAATTACACATCTGTTCTTCAATCACCAGGGGTCCAAGTGTTAGATCTTGGCTACTCACCCTCCCAAGGAGCTGAAGCAACCTTGTGCCTGTCTTAGGTATTGCAAGTGTCCCCCACTCACAACATCCTGTGTGATTCCCTAGGAAAATAAACTATGGTTACCACTTCACAATCAGTGGCTGGGTAGGACAGTTGTTAGTCCAGGCCCAACTCTCATAGACTAGCTATCTCAAGAAAAGGATGTCACCCCGAGGACTTTTCACTTAATTGAAATATTATAATGTGCTCATATCCTACCAAATAAGCAAGAGGGGGTACCACCCTTACTCATTCGAGTTGACCTCGTGCTTGACGCATGTGTTACAAGCACTTTCTCGCCATGCACTCTTTGCTACTAATGGATTTGATTCTCTTTAACTACAGGGAGGGTGAATCCTGCTGACATAAATATATGCAATAAATGAATTTTTTCTGAGATTTCTAAACTTTTTCAAAGGAGAGAGAGGGGGGGAAGGAAGAATATTACCTCTTGAAGCATTCTGTTTGTGGATGATCCTTTTGCTCCAACCTCCTTAGCCTTTAGGCCTCCATTAACACCATGATAGCTAGTTTCTTACCCATAGCTTTTGAAAACTTTAAAGAAACTTGAAATCTATCTACCAAATATTGACAAAGAACACATAAAAAATCATGGATTCAAACACAACATTTGGGGGGAAATCAGACTGCATCATATTAAAATGGGAGGAAAGTGATTAGAGCCCAATAATAGGTGAATCCCTTTCTCCCTTGCTATAAACTATCCTTCTCCATCAATGCCAATGATCACCAAATAAACTATGATGTGAAAAAGGCTATATCTCTAGCCTCCAAATCCTACAACATGCATTTTCTTTTCTAGCTTGTTCCCCCCTAATTAACCTCATATTCCTTCCATTTATAGGATTGGGCTTTGAACATCCCATCTCTTGATAATGAATGTGGGATTGGGTTTTTTGAAGTTTTTGATTATTTCCTTCAAAAAACCCACTTTCCTTAGTTTTAGGCATTTCAACTTGACTTTCACTATTTCTAGGACAATTAATGCCCGTGTTAGGCATTTTTCACTATGTGAGTTATAAGATCTAGGTTTTGGCCCTTAAGTGGTCCTAGACTTGGTCTCTTTAGAGCCACCTTGTCTTCAAACATTTCTTCCTTTGTGGAAGCAGTGGTCAAATTGTTCAAAAACTATGATCTTCATGTTGTGGGTGAATTAAAAATATGTTTTCAGACCAACACTCTCAAGGATGTTAATTTTATTGTTAGCACTCCTTTGGCCCAGAGTTGTTGCTTTTACTTATGACACCTTTTCATGCACTTCCTTCTTTTGTGATTGAGTCTCCAAATGGAAACTGTGCCCTCCTTTGGCCCATAGTTGTCTCTTTTGTGTCTCACAACATTTTCTTTGATTTTTTCAGTCCTATGAAAGTTTCTATTTCCTCCTTGGAAAGTTGGCTTGCAAAAGTGGCCCTCTTGTTAATGGCAAGTTATTTTACACATAATTAATTGCATAATAATTAAAAATGACAAGAAATCAAACTTAGTATAATCCTCTTACATAATTATTTTAGCAAATTTCCCTAGAGTAATTAATAATATCACTTAGAACCCCTAGGTGTTTACCATGGTCAACACTTTTGGTGGTCAAAGTGTGATGACATGCCAATATGTTATATTATTTTAGTTATAAATCATTGGAAAAAACATATAAGTCTTAATATACCTTGATTAATTTTTCAATAGGTTGTCTACATAGCTAATGACACTCCTACTAATAAAATGGGTGAATGATTGTGGGATACATATGTTACTTTTCCTATAAGTCGCAATCATTCATTTTGCAATGGGAGTGACCACATAGGCAGTGATTGGTTATAAGACGAATGTATTACACATACTATGTGCCACCACAAGTGTTCATTAGTTAGGAAATAGCATACTATGTTGGTTCATAATGGGACTTTTTAAAATTACTCAAAAGTTGAGCAATATATCTCTTAATAATGAAGAGAGAAGGGTGTTTTAATATTAATATGGATATATGCCATATTAATGGTATATTTTAATTTATGTATGGAATTCTATATAGTTATTTATAAAGGGATTGGGAGGAAACCCAAGCCCAACATGATTGAGTGGTTTGAGAAAAAAATTGCAAGGTTTTTTTAAGGTAAAGGAGGAGGATGCATGATGAGAATAGTAAGTAAAAAGTTAATAATACATTGAGACTAGCATTCCAGGGTTACATAAAAGAAGAGTTATGAGAATTCCATGAAAACAAATAGATACTTAGAATATATATGAAGTTAAGGGGTTTTAGGCCGAAGAATTAGCTCACTTGGTAGAGTTTCTTGTGCAAAGTCCATAAAGGCCAAGGAAAATTTTAAGTACTAAATTGTGACCAAATTTATGGGATAATGTTCCATATTTTATTCCCAAAAAACATTCATAAATTTCATTGTTTTCTAATAAACATTGTCCAAATTATATAGGCTAAAAGCATTTTATCTTAAGAGTCACCAAAATTTTCTAGAAACATAAAATCCTTACAAATTTGGATATTTTTATAAAATTATTACCAATCATTTTATGTTTGAGATTTTAAGCATTTGTGAGATAAATGTGGATCCTTAAAAAAAAATGTAATAAATGCCTCAAGATAAAATGTCATTTGGTTGTTTTTGTTCAGCAACCACCTATGCAACTTGTGGTTGATCTTTCTTCCATTTGGAAATGTTGTAGAATAAGGGGGGCAGATTCATGAAGGCTATCCTAATAACTAGCAACCTTCAATATTTTGTAATGTATGTGATGGTGGGGTGAGATTATTTCCTTAGAAGAAAAAGGGAAATAAAAGTGTCTTTTATTTGAAAAGGTATATTTGGATAGGCCTTAATGAAATTTTTGTGAGAGATTAGAAAGGAAAAAGGGGTATTCTTTATTATCATGTGAACACACATTGTATAAAACAAGTGTAGTGAGTGAACCACTCATGTCTACCACAATTATTTATTTTCCAATGATAGTGTACATGGCTATAGTGATTGGTTCTCAGATGAATGCATTTCACCTCCTATATTCCACCAAGATCCATTTTGAAATGGAAGTGTTCATAAATGTATTTGTTGGTTGTGGGCTGAATATGTTGTGAATCCTTTGTTTCACCATGATCTATTTTGTCATCGTAGAAGTAGCGATTGGTTATGGGACAAATATGTTGATCCCTCTTTGTGCCATCCCAATCCATTTCTAATGGGAATTCTCATGGGTTAGTGATTGGATGCAATATGAATATCATTAATTTCCTATGTGGCACCATGATCAATTTTCCAGACTGTAGGTGTCAATATAGGTAATGACTGGTTGTGGGATGAGTATGTTGCATGATCTATTTTCCAATGAGAGAATCTTATTAAGTGTGGTGATTGATTGTAGGACAAATATATTGTGCCTCCTATTTTCCACCATGCTTCATTGCCAATGGAAATGTCCATAGAGTTAGTGATTGGTTGTTGGATGTATATGTTGTGCCTCCTCTAGGGTCCATTTTCCAATGGGAGTGTCCATAGAGGTAGTGATTAGTTTTGGGATGAATATATAGTGCCTACTATTTTCCACAATGAACCATTTTCTAATTCATGGGATTATACATAGAGGTAGTTGTTGGTTGTGGGACAAATATGGTATGTATCCTATGTTCTATGATTATCTATTTTCTAATGGTACTATCCATATATTTAGTTATTAGTTATGGGATGAAAATGTTGCAGCTCTTTTATGCCACCATGATCCATTTACCAATAGAAGTGTCCACACAAATATGGCCCTTCTTACCAACATAATGATTATGCCGATACCATAACAACTTATAAGAAATAATACATTTACCCAAGATAGTTTACGTATCTTTTAAATTAAATAAAAGCCATTATAATTTTCGTTATGTTGTACTTATATTATTTTCATAATGATTCTATTTTTCAAAACAAATCTCTAGTTATTGGAACTTGACCTTCCACATATTTTTTTGTGAGCTCTATTAATTCCGTACAATGGATATAACATATATTTCTAATAGTATAAACAAAATAATTAATTTCACTTACTTTATTAGTGAAATCTAAATAGATAAGAAAATAATAAACTATTTTTTTTAATAATAATAGAATATTTTCAAAAGACAAAGTCAAATTCTAGTTATATATAAAAAAAAATTAAACCATACCATTAAGAAAAACAAATCAAAATATTTAAAGTTATACCACAAAATTCTAAATTACCTCATTAAAATCAAAGTATAAAATTACTTGGAAAAGAGATAAAACTCTATATGGAAAGCAAAACTCTAGACTTGTGCAAATAAAATCCCAACTTATGCCATTAAGAACCCTTGCCTGCACAAAATCATATCTCGTAAAGGGTACCATGCGAGCGTCCTGCACTTCCATTAAATTGATATTAAGAAAAAACAGGTTATTAATAAAATGAATAATATGTAATAGAAGCGAGTACCATTAGCGAGAGTTATGGATATAGTACTTCTCTTGGGGATCGACAAATGCAAATTATTTAAAGTTAACGTCCTTAATGAAGGGTTAAGCGATTAGATTGCAAATGATAAAATGATAAAGCTTCATTCATTTCGTTATCATAGTCTTTATTATAAAAATAGGAAAACAATTAAGTCTCTTAAGAAATTTTAAGCATACCTTCTTAATCAAAGTAACAAGGATTTGATGGTATAACTATTTATAAAATAATAAAGTCTCATTTATTTAGTTATGATAGTTTTTATTATAAACAATTAAATTTTTTTAAGGAAGATTTGATTTTTTCTGCTATTAATATAGATCTATTCTAATTTAGATTTGTGAAGCATTGAGAAGGATCAAATTTCTTGAGGTGTAAATAATTTACAAATCAAGAAAACAAATTACATCTTATGAAATTTGATTCATCTAGTACTTTATAGATATGGGTTAAGATAGATTAATGTTCATTTTGATTGATTGATTTATTTTATGATCCCACATGATTTAAAAAAAATGGTCATGTTATGTAACAAATGTGTTACAACATCTCTCCTATACTGGGGTATAAAACACATCATTACTTTAAGTGCAACCATTGGGGTATAGAGCACATCATTACTTTAAGTGCAACCATTGGGGTATAGAGCACATCATTACTTTAAGTGCAACCATTGGGGTATAGAGCACATCATTACTTTAAGTGCAACCATAATGAGTTATAGAACACCTCTTTCAATAAAGGGTTAGGAGTTAAATAAATGTTTTTCCAATTTATAAGATGAAAATTAGTTTAGTCCTCTTATATGCTATACTACACTCTTGTAAGGACTAGTTTATAACAACACATAAGCTTCAACATACTATGATATTTATGTCAATGGATGTTGATAGAGGTAATGGTATACCACTATGACCCATTTTCCAATGAGAATGTCCATCGAGGTAGTGATTGGTAATATCCTAACATGTCCATTCATTTTGAGAGTTTTCAAAGTTACTCAAATGTTAAGCAATATGTCACTTAATAATAAGAGGGTGGGAGGGGTATTTTAATATACCTATAAATATAGGTCATATTGGTGGCTATATTTTTTATGTATGGATATGGATATACATATTTTTGGAGGTAGATGAAGGAGGTAACCAAGGGAAACATGATTGAGTGGCTCAAGAAAAGAAAAAAAAAGTGGTTTTGAAAGGTAGAGGATAGAGGAAGAATGATAAGTATCAGTAAGTGAAAAGTGGAAAGTATGTTGGGACCAACATGTTAGTGGTAAACATTAAAAAGGGGTATCAAAATTTTATAAAAAAATGGATACATAGGATATTTAGTGAAAATAGGGGGAGTATTTAACCTCAAGGGTTAGTTTGATTAATAGAGGTTGAGTCTGATTAAATATTCAATGGGTTCTCTTGGGTTACCAATCACTGAAATGGACAACTGATCCATCCTCCATCTAAAAATTTCATGGAATAAAGGGACTCACTTCATAAGCGTTGACTTTGTGATAACATTCCCATTCATCTTTAAGTGTGTGAGGATAGAGTGAGATTTTT
>LPNX011169642.1:420434-439788 GCA_001517045.1 Pseudotsuga menziesii | reverse complement strand
TATATATATATATATGAATGAATATGCTATGTGAAAAATTCATTGAGTGAACCCCTTGTGTGTGCTACCATGATCCGTTTTCCAATAAGAAATTCCATAGGGGTACTGGATGGGTGTGGATGAATGTGTTGTTCATCTAAGTGCCACTATGATCCATTTTCCAATTGGAGTGTCTATAGTGATACCGATTAGTTGTGGGGTGAATATGTTGCATCTATGTGTAGTACCATGAATCATTTCCCCTTAGGGATGTCCATAGATCTAGTGATTGGTTATGGGGTGAATATGTTGCATCTCCTATGTGTTGTCATGATCCATTTTCCAATGGGAGTGTACAACTAAGTAATGATTGGTTGTGGGGTGAATATGTTGTGCCTCTTATATGCAATCTTATATACAATGATGATCTATTTACCAATGTGAGTTTCCATATAGGTAGTGATTGGCTTTGGTACTAATACAAATGCACTTTCTATATATCAAAGCTAGCCATTTGCATATAAGAGTGTCCATTAAGGTAGTTATTCTTTATAGGATGAATATATGTCAATATAATTCATTTTCTAACATGAGTTTTATAAAAATAATTGTGATTATATTTAGAATAAACATATGATCATTTTTGGGATAAATGCATCGCACCTTCTATGTGATGATGTCCATTTTCCAATAAAAAAAACATTCATAAAAATAATGATTAATTTTGAGAGAAATAACTTAAAGATCCCATATGAAACCATGATCTAATTGTCAATGGTAATGCCCAATGATTGATTATGGATAAGCATTTAGCACCTAATGTGTTATGTTACCAATTCCATTTACAAATATAAATGTCCAATGTCCATAAAAATAGCATTCTTCCTATCATTTCGTTGACAAAGATGTCCATAAAATAACATCCTTTGGCTATTAACAAAATTATGGCATATACATCCCACTGACTTTGATTTGATTTAAATAATTAGAAATCAAATTTCCATTGGCCAGCTCCATTTATTGAATTAAATTATCTACCCTACACATATGTTGCAAGCAAATCCAAATATATTGCAAGCAAATGGATTCATAACTAGGTGATCACGGTGACAGGTTGCAAGGATCATAAAATTCAAGGATGAAAAAGCGCTGAATAAGACCAAACACTCCCTTCTATGATCGGATTAAATTTGTCAGTCAGAATCTATGAACCAGCTCCCTCAATTATTAAAATCGTGATATGTATTTCCTTCATTACTATGATTATGCAGATCGTCAAATATTTTATCGCTAAATACATATGTAAACAAAAAAACAAATAAGCATTGCTAATTAAAAAAAAAAAAAAAAACTGTGCGTAGCCAAATACGCACAAAATCTCTAAATACAGATGTTAAAAAACAAGCATTGCTCGGAAGTTGAAGCAGCGTACAAATACGCACAGAATCTCTAAATACAGATGTTAAAAAACAAGCATTGCTCGGAAGTTGAAGCAGCGTATTAGATTATAAGATCTACAGATATAACTCTCAAAACCTTTAGAAGTTGAAGCTCATAGCAATCTGCAATAGACGCTCACAGTAATTTAAAACACCTAAATTTCGTCAGGGAGAACGAAGTAGAGTTGGTAGAAGCAGATAATGAAAGACTTAGCATGCTGTGGAGCAATGATTGCTATTGCAAATTTATTGTTGAAGGTTGATTGCTGTTACAAGCTCATTGCTAAAGGTTGGATCTTAATACCTTAAGGTTCAACCAACAGTAACATCAATCATTGCTCTTTGCTCTGCGGCATACTGGTTAATGATAGCCATAAAAAACGGCCATCCTTAACTAACATGTATGTTCAAGCCATCGAACTGACCGACACCAACGAGTCAACGGCTGACTTGGCTGTTGGTCCGTTGAATGGCTTGAACGTACATGTTTTTTAAGCTCAAGCATAAAAAACAGCTAATATAAATATCAAGTTTCCAAAATTGAGAAACAGGTAATTTTGTTGATAGCTTCAGAACTTATAGAAAAATCTCATATTTTGTAAGATGGAAATGCTATATTTTCTTTAGTATAAGAAAAATGTAATATATTTTATAAATATAACATGATTTTTTTTCTTTCAATATTAACATTAACATTAATCTAAATCTCTGCTAATATGGCCTATAATAACTAATCTAAATCTCTGCTAATATGGCCTATAATAACTGTTATATATATATTTAAACACCGTAAAATAAACTGATCAGAAAAACCCGTGGCGCTGAAGATCAAAACAATCTAAACGCCAAAATGGAAACATTCAATCAAAGAAAATACTGCAGTGATAATCAGACATTGAAGTAGAAAATCCATATAATATTTTACAGACCCAGCAGCTGCCTGCTAAGATCTGTTACATAATTATATATCAATTGAATATGAATCAAGCCAATAGACTTACTGCTATGATATTATAAGTGGCAAACATGCCATACAAACCAAACCAATACATAAAACCTAAAAACCTATAATGGCTGCATCAGGCAGATGCACTTGATCACTACAGTGAAACCCTTTATAAAGTCCTTCCCAGATCTCTTTAAGATAAGCTTCTGAACTTATTTTCCCAGTCTCTGGTACTTTTATATGTTACAGACAGCGAGTAAAAAATTCAATAACGCTACATGTGGTGGCCTCCATTCTGCTCTAATGCAACCGCTGATATCGTCTTAGACCACTGCAATTTTTTCCTGGGCGGACTCATTCTATATAAAAGGAACGCAGATTCCATATCCGGAGGAAAGTCGAAGAAAAAACCTTTGGGAAGAGTTGCAGTTTTTCTCTTCTGCTCCGGTCTAGGTTTTCTCGGCGCAGGAGGACATTCAAGAACTTTGGGTATCTTGTACTCCTCAGAAGTTGGCGTTTTGCAGCCATCTTGATCATCTCCCAGCTTCTCCACTGTATTACATTCAACAATATTCTGCAGAAAATCATCTTTCTGTTGCTGCCGAGGACACAATAACTCAGTTCTTGAAGGAGCAGTTCTTGAAGGAGCCTGAGTTGTGAGAATCGGTTTCAAAAGAGGGAAAACCATGCCTTCAATATCGAAAGAATTGTCAGCCTTCCTTTTGTTGCTATCATTGGATCGATCGACAGTAAGAGAACTCATCCCCATGACTGCAATAATTATCTGAGCTTCAATAGCATTACACTGACCTCAAAACATGCCTGAATCAGATTCTGCTGATAAATCTGACCTAGCAGGGAAAAATTCCATCAATCAAACGACCAGCTGCTACAGAAGAGCAAGATTTGTTTCAAGTAGATCAGAGATAATAAAAGCCCAGAAATAGTAGCAAGGCAGCGATTGAAAAGGATGCAGTTGAGATTGTATAAACTACTCAATCAAACATGATATTTCGTTTTAAGGAGGCGATCAGGTGAAGCTTAGAGGAGAAAGTGGGGGGTGAATATGGCCGATCTGGCCATTAAGTCAACCAGATATGGCGGATAATGAGGCGAATCGAATGGAATAAGAGGACAATGGGCTCTGAAACCAAAGAGATTTCGACTTAATTCATCTACGCATGTGAGGAGACTGCTTGGTGAGAATCTCAGAATAAGAGGAGGTGGAATAGCAGCAGGACGCGGTACCGAATCCTGGAACTAAACAATTTTTTTTTAATATCAATCATTCAGGCAGTCAGTCAACACTTGAATACTACTTCTGCGAGCCTGTTCAAATCAGAAAACGATCCGGTATAATCCGATAATCCTGCATACTAACTGTAATTTAATAACATAGCATTTATGTCAATCATCTTTCGTCATTGTCCTCTATGCATTAAATACTTGCAAGCCCGTGAGGGCTATCATTGTTCATGCCATTTTTTTTAATGTGGCTCTCATGGGTCCTTGTGAAGTGGACGAAATGATTTTCATCTTTTATTTGTTGGCCTTGGATGCGTATTATATTATTGCTTTTATGTATATTTTTATAAGCTTCATAGAGTGGAGGATTGAGCTTTGCTCTGTTCTCATGATTTCTACATGCAAATAGGCCTTAAAATACTAATGAAATGAGGACTTTAAAAAGCTAAATCTCCAAACACTTGTGTACCTGAAAATCAAAACTATAATTCAGGTGGGAAATGCATAATTGGTAAGAGTTTGGCAAATATATAATGAGTCCCCAGACAAATAGGCCTCCAAAAGGCTAAATCTCCTCGCACTTGTCCACTTAAAATTATAACTCCGGCACTTAGAAAAATCAAAACTACCACTTAAAATTATAATTCCGGCACTTAGAAAAACCAAAACTATAATTCAAGCATTTGAAAAATCAAAACTATTGAATTATTTTAAAAATAAAATACCTATAACTTAGTTACTATAAATCTTATCAATTAAGTATTTTTATTTTATGGAAAAAAAAATTTATTTTAAATTAAAATTTTTTTTAATAGAAAAATAAATTTATTGTAAATTAAAAAAAAAATATGGAAAATTATATTTTCTTTAATTTTAATCTAAAATTAATTTAGATACAAATTTCTACCAATTATGTATAGTGAGCTTGGAAAATTTCTTGGCAATTTTTTTTATTACACAAACAAGATTTTAAAGTATTATCCTTCTTAAAGTTAGATAAACCAAAGTTGGTCCTCAGTGGATATTAATCATCATCATCACATGTTAAATTGGAAATAATTATATTTAACACTCATTCATTTTTAAAAACAAAGTTATTAGAAATTAATATAATATAAATCAATAATAGTTTTATATATATATAACCAATATTTTATTAAATTTTTATATTTATACATCACAATATAATTAAAAAAATATTTATTAATAAATAATACATCTTATATCTTTACACGAGTGTGGTTTATTGGCCATTCGCTTGATATGAAATTACATGTTGTAAAGATTATTGTAAGAGGTCACAAGTTCAAATCATACCAATATGAAGTCACATGTTCTAAAGATTATTGTAACAATTCATAAGTTCAAATCACACCAAGACTTAGGATGTGCTTGGATCCTTAGATTTCCATTATTTATAATAAATAATTACGTTTTGATAGTATGTAATCAAAATTCTGTCATACAAGTAATAATTATTTTCTATTAACATTATAATTAAAATAAAATCACATTTAATAATGATTTTTTTTATTAAAATTACATATTATTAAATGATATAATTAAAGTAAACTCACAATTTTTTATTAATTTGGGATCATCATGATCAACCAACCTTGTCATCCTCATTCACAATTGTTGTGTTTTAGTTTTATAAAGCATTCTAGTTTATAAAGGTGCAAAGGCATAATGGTGAAGCTATTTAGTGGAGGGATATTCACAATAATACTTATGGGCAACATGATCAACTTTATTTAAGAGTATTTATCAACAAATCTTTTAAGTTAAGATAAATGGGTTGTAGAATGAATTCTAAAGAGTCTTTTCCAAAATTTTAAGGGCTAGTGATAATGCACTATCTCTATCTCTACTTTAATTGCTTGTATTTAGATATGTGCCTAAGATAAACTTGGGTTTATCAAGCATCAAGAAGAATCTAATTTCTTGAGGTGTGAATCTTTTCGTTGAAAAAATTTTACACCTAAGATATTTGATCCATTTTGGTGCTTGATCTATCTAGGATTAAGATGAAATAAATATAATAATTTTTTCTTTGTTTAAACTTTCATCATTTGCATTATATTTATTTATTAATGGGAATGACTCATTACATAGCATTACACATTACAACATCTTCCCCATACCAAGCTATAAAGCGCCTCACTACTTTCAATACAATAATAATTGAACACATAGTAGGGAACCATCCATTCATCACTCTAAAAGAAAATAAAATAAATCAACACTTCATATCTTAAACAAACATTAATTTATTATTTTTCAAAAAATAAATTTTGTATGATACTACCCTCCACATCATCAATTCTAGTCTCCAATGGAGAGATTTTGTATGAGATTTGTCTTGTGAATCCCACCTTTCCTTCCATTTGTGACTGTAGATGCCTCATTGTAATTTTTAGGTCCCATATAATTTTGTTTTGAATCCCACTATTATTTCTACTACCCAGGGTGACATAATTGTTCTTGGAGAGTCATCGTCCTAAAAAGAGAAGACTTAACTAGAATTCACTATCCAAGTGAATATGGAATAAAGAACAAAAACCACCACAACACCTATTGAAAATAAGGCTGGAAGAGATGAGACCAATCAGAAGGGAAAAATTTCCCCTGAAGAGAGAGAGGACCCCTTCGATCTAGAATTTAAACAAAAAAACAAAATACCAATAGCTTTACACAATACTTTCGCATCCACTGAAGAAGAATCAAAGAACTACAACCAAGATGAAGGGAATGGCCTCCTCAAAACAAGGCCCACACTCCTCTCCACTAGAGTTGTTAGGATGACAAAGATAAATGTAGGAGAAATATGGAACTCTCTGAGGGTAACCCTTGTTATAGTTATTCCCCAAGCCTCCTAAAACAAGAATCCATGATATAAAACAAAATATGTAGAGGAAGAATAATATCAATTGATGAAGGACTATTCAGGGGTCTGCATTGAATTTCAAGTGATGTCTCAAAATCTCCACAAGGGCTAGGTGTCCATATTTTGTAACATGATCACACATGAGATGACTCATATCCATATTGAAATAACCTAATATATATCCATCTTCGATGTGGATGATCATCCATTTTTACACAGATTTCTTTATCTAACATTGCACAATGATTTCCCATCCAATCCACATGTATCTTATTATTTCTTCTAATATGAATGAGTTTTATCTCCTTAATATATTTAATACTAAGGATGGTTCTTCTTTGAAGCCTTTTGTGGATGACTCCAACATTTTTTAAGCCCTTCCTTACAAATCAAATAGCCACCAATGAGTCTCCAAATATAATTACTTTGTGAAGGTTTAGAGAAGCTAAATATATACTCCTAGAAGAAAGACATATGATTATGGTTGATTGTTATAGGAAAATCCTAGTCCCCATGAAAAAATATTTATTATCGTCCCAGTAGGATCGGCCAATAGGATACCCTGTACACTTGCCGCCCCTATATTTCCTTTAGAGGCTCCATCGAAGAAAAAAATATAGTAGTTCTACATAGACAACCGATCTTGAAAATATGTGTGTTTCATTTCTAGTTTCAACTTGGGAGAGATGATTAGTTTCAACCCATTTATTTTGTAATGCTCTTTTAATTGGAGGAAACTCAACCAAGTCCCAAGTCCGGTTTCTCACCAATGAGTCCATCTCCTCATCCATGCCTTTCTCCCAATTCTTTTTAGTTTCCACCTACATTGCTTCTTCATAACATTCAGGTTCACCAGAATCAATCATCAATAAACAATACAATGAAGCGGAGAATCGTTTAGGGGGTCTAATTAACCTGGTAGATATTCTTACACTTGCAAGTTTTTGAGGTACCTCCTACTGTTCTTGATTTTTTGGTACCTTTGGAACTTCATTTTATTTGATTTCATCAAGCTCTGTGTATTCTGTGTTTTCATTTTCATCTTTCTTTCCCTGTAATTGATCTTTGTACACAACCTTTTCATTAAATGTTACATCTCTACTCTTGATGATTTTGTGATTTTCGTAATTCCATAAGCAATAACAAAAATCATCAACTATGTATCCAATAAAAATGCATTTCTTGGATTTAGCCTCAAGATTTTTTCTATTTTGTTTATCAATATGGACAAATGCTTCACAACCAAAAGTTCTAAAAAAATAGTAGTTTACCTTTTTACATGTCCATGCCTCCTCTAGAATCTCTCCATCCAAATCAAATGAAGACACTATGTTGATTACGTAAACAACAGTATCTACAGTATCATCCCAAAACTATAAGGGAAACCCTGCATGCAATCTCAAGATCCTTGCACACTCCATGATTGTTCTATTCATCCTTTCTAACACACCATTTTTTTGTGGTCTTCCTAGGACTCTCTTCTCTCTACAAATACCATGGAATGAACAATAACTATCAAACTCCTTATTGCAGTATTCACCTCCAATATTATATACGAGACATTTCAACCCTTTCCCTATCTCATTCTCAACCACAACTTTCCAATTCTTAAAAGTAGAAAACACATCATATTTATGTCTAATGCAATAAACCCAGGTTTTTCTAGTTGCATCATTAGTAAAAGTAACATAAAAATAAGATCCACCAAGATATTGTACCTAAGCCAGTTCCCATACATCTGTATGCACAAGCTCTAATGTTTCACTCTTTTTTTTTTCAATCCTAATAAATCTAACTCTCTCATGTTTTCCATAAACACAGTTCTCACGAATTTCCAAACTTACTCGCTGTTAGATTTTTAACATTTAAGCTATATGATCTTAGGATCTTATCTGAGAGAATAACAAGCACAAGAATCAATCACAAGAGACAATGAAAAAAAATATTTTCCTCGAGGAAACCATAAAGGAGAAAACCTTGCAACTTCATTAGAGATAGAATCAGCACCAAAAGTAAAACCCAAAGACAGTAAGATGATAGTGAGTGAATGTGTGTTAAATAGATAGGCTTCCTCTCTATTTATACTAGTTTTTGACTTGACAATAACTCACTAGGGCCAACTTCTCTAGGAGAGTCTAATAACCCTAGGGCCCCACAACTGCGGGGAGTTTAACCCTTGATCAATAAGGAGGGTTATAATATATGAATTTACATGACTTGTTAACATTATTGAATCTCTCGATTGGAACATTGNTTCCCGGAATAAACATCGGGGTACAATACATAAGATATACAAGTGAATACATTCCGAAGTTACAAATACATCAACACTCCCTCTTAACTAGGAAGGCATTCTCTCAACACAATTTATCAGCACAAATCTTCTTCTCTGTATGATCTAGATCACCATCAAGTCATATTCATCATCAAGTCATATTCATCTTCAAGTCATCTTCATCTTCAAGTCATCTTCATCATCAAGTCATCTTCGTCGTCAAGTCATCTTCGTCATCAAGTCATCTTCATCAAGTATGGATCATCACTGGATCATCACTTGATATGGATCGTCATTATATCATCACTTGATTTGGAGCATCACTGGATCATCACTTGATCTGGATCATCACTAGATCATCATCAAGTATGGATCATCACTTGATCTGGAGCATCACTAGATCATCATCAAGTTTGGATCATCACTTGATTTGGATCATCACCGGATCATCAATTGATCTGGATCATCACTGGATTATCATCAATTCTAGATCATCACTTGATCTGGATCATCACTGGATCATCATCAAGCTTGGATCATCACTTGATCTGTATCGTCACTGGATGATCATCACTGGTGCTATCTCAATTCTACTCGTCACAAGAAGTTCTACAGAGCCAACCCTTTTTCATGTTGGTTGTAGGCCTAGCCTTCATGTAGGTCTTCATCGTCTTCAACACTTATATCTGAACATGGAATGAACCATGTCAGAAAGGCCTGCCCAACACTTACATCTGACCATGGGAGGAACACATCCAAGAACCATGTCAGAAAGGCATGCCCAACACTCACATTTGACCATGGGAGGAAAACATCAAAAACCCATGTTAGAAAGGCCCAGAACTGACATCTGACCTCATCTTGTCAGAAAGGCTCTACACTTACATCCAACCTCATCATGTCAGAAAGTATCTGCACTTACATCTGACCTCATCATGTCATAAAGGCTCTGCACTTACATCCAACCTCGTCATGTCAGAAAGGCTCTACACTTACATCCTTCCTCATGATGTCTGAAAGGATCTGCACTTACATCTGACCTCATCATGTTAGAAAGGCTCTGCACTTACATCCAACCTCATCATGTCAGAAAGGCTTTGCACTTACATTCGACCTCATCATGTCAGAAAGGCTCTGCACTTACATCTGACCTCATCATGTCAGAAAGGTGCTGCACTTACATACGACCTCATCATGTTAGAAATGATCTACACTTACATTCGACCTCATCATGTCAGAAAGGCACTATACAACCTCATCATGTTAGAAAGGATCTACACTTACGTTCGACCTCATCATGTCAGAAAGGCACTGCACTTACATTTGATCATGTGGGAACACATCCCTCAATCACATCAGAATGGCTCTGCACTGATCATGTGAGAACACATCCCACAATCACATCAAAATATCTCTGCACTGATCATGTGGAAACAAAACCCACAATCACATCATAGCATCTCTGCACTTATATGTGATCATGTGAGAACATATCCCTCAATCACATCAGAATGGCTCTGCACTGATCATGTGAGAACACATCCCACAATCACATCATAATATCTCTGCAGTGATCATGTGGTAAAACAACCCAAAATCACATCAGAGCATCTCTACACTTACATCTGACCCTGTGAAGCTCAGCCTTCCACCATGTCAGAAAGGACAACTGACACATCAATTCCCTTTGGAGGGAACCTTGATCTAGAGAACACCAAGTTTCTCCCTGATGTACTCAAACTTTACTTTGGCTAATGGTTTGGTTAGTACATCAGCTATCTGCTCATCTGTTGCAACATATTGGAGCTTCACTGCTCCTCTCTGCACCATGTCCCTGATATAGTGATACTTGATCTCGATATGATTTGACTTGTCATGGAACACTGGGTTCTCTGACAGCTTCACACAGCTCTGGTCGCCACAATATATACAAGTAGTATCCATCTGGAGATCAAATAAATAAGACAGTAGCTTTCTCAGCCACACTGCCTCACAACTAGCTGAACAAGCAGCAACATAGTCTGCTTCGGCTATACTTAGTGCCACACAGGATTGACTCCTGCTAAACTAGGATATCACACCTGATCCCATACTGAAGCAACAACCTAAAGTGCTCTTTCTATCAATGGCACTGCCTGCCCAATTTGAATCCACATAACCTGCCACATTAATCTTCTGATTCACCTCATACTTGAGCCCATAACCAATTGTACCCTTTAGGTACCCTAGGATATGCTTTGAATCAGTCAAGTGAACATGTCTCGGATCCATCAAGAACTGGCTCAATGTGTTCACAGCAAAGCAAATATCTGGTCTCGTATTCGTCAGCTACATCAAGGACCCAATCATTTGACAAAACATTGTAGCATGAACCGCAATTGATGAAGCATCACTCAATAGCTTCAGGATCGATGCCATAGATGTGGTCATGGCTTTGCATTCCATCATCCCAAACCAGTTCAGGATCTCCACTGCATACTTCCCTTGTCCCAGGTAAATTCCATCTACATTTTGCCACACCTCCATGGCTAGAAAATAGTGCATCATACCCAAGTCCTTCATTTTGAACTCGACAGCAAGCTTCCTCTTTGTATTAGCAATCAACCCATCCTCAACTATCACAAATAGATCATCTACATACAGTAGGAGTATCATTGGGTTCCCTTATTCAACCTTGTAGTAAAGGTTGGATTCCTCTTTACTCTTACTAAAGCCCAAACTGGATAGGAAGCTGTCAATTCTGCCGTACCATGTCCTGGGTGCCTGTTTCAAACCATATAGGAATTTCTTTAAATTACACACGTGATTCTCTCTGTCATGTGTCTCAAAACTAATTGGCTGCTCCACATATACTTCCTATTCTACTACACCATTCAAGAAAGCTGTCTTGACATCCATCTGGTGTACTTTCCACTTCATTGATGTAGCTAAAGCAAGTACTGATATGATGGAAGTATATCTAGCTACAGGAGAAAAAGTTTCTTCATAATCTATTTCTTCTTTCTGGGAGAAACCACGATCCACAAATCTTGCTTTATATTTATCTATGCTACCATCTACGGCATGCTTGATCTTATAGATCCATTTGGAAGTCACGACAGACTTCCCCTCTAGTCTTGGGACAAAATCCCAAACATCATTATTCATGATTAATTGATACTCTTTGATCATAGCATCCTTCCATTCTTTCTTTTCTACCGCTTCTTCATAGTTGGAAGGTTCTTTATCAATGAAGTCACATAATAGGAATACATAACCGGAGCAAGACCTGGTTCTTTTCCTTTCTCTGTGTATCTCTTCTGGAGCCCCATATATTTTTGCACCTTGGATAGATTCTCATACCCAAGCAGGTTTTATCTTGTGAGTATTCTTCTCCTGAGGTGGATCTATAGGTTCTTGAGGTTCTTCTGTTTCTTGATCTTCTTCTAGAATTGATTCGTTCATGGTTGTGTCATGAATTCTGGGCACTTATGTTTCTATAGGTTCTTCAGCAGGTCTCTTTCTGGATTTGTTGTAAGCTAAGTCTTCATCAAATGTTACACCCCTACCGATGTCGATATTCTTGAATCCTGGGAAGTATATTCTATAGACCTTCGAGCTTTCAGAGTATCCCACAAATATACCCTTCCTTCCTGAAGGATCTAACTTTGTCCTCTTTTCTTTTGGAATGTGTATGTACACTGGATAGCCAAATATTCTGAGATGACTAACTTCTGGTTTCTTTCCAAAAAATACTTCTTCAGGTGTCTTGTTCTCGATTACTCTATGTGGAGTACAGTTCCATACATACATAGCTATTCTAGCCGCTTCTTCCCATAGATGCATGGGAATATCTTGATCATGAAGCATTGCCCTTGTAGCTTCCATGGTCATTCTATTGTTTCTTTCTGCAACCCGATTCTGTTGTGGATTATATGGAGTGGTCAACTTCCTCTTAATCCTTGAATCTTTGCATAATTCCTTGAATTCATTTGATGTGAATTCTCTACCATTGTCTGATCGGAAAATCTTGATATTCTTCTATGTGTAGTTTTCGATTAAGGATTTGAATTCCTTGAACTTGCTAAATACTTCGTCTTTGTTCTTCATGAAGTATATCCATGTATTCCTAGAAAAATCATCAATGAAAGAAACATAGTATACATACCTGCTTAATGAACTAGATGACATCGGACCGCATAGATCAGAGTGAATGATTTCCAATATTCCTTTAGCCTTGCTTTCACTAGGAAATGTCTTCTTTGTGTTCTTTCCTTTGGCACATCCCTTGCATACTTCTTCATGTTTTGCTTGTATTTATGGAAGACATTCAACAGCTTTGCTTGCAAGTGGTAGTGCTCTATAGTGCACATCTGCAAGCCTTCTATGCCAAAGTTCATTTGGTTCTACTGAGTCATGAACCAAAGCTTGTTATGGTTGGACCTTTAATCTGTATAGTCTTCCCTCTTGTTCTCCAATTAATACTACATCGTCAATAGTCTTTCCTTTTGGCCACATGATGACTTTGCCATCTATAAATGAAACTCTTATACCTTTTGAATCTAATGTATAGATGGAGAGAAGGTTCTTTTTTAGCCTTGGTACAAATAGGGCATCCTTCATTTTCATAGACTTTATAGAGTCTAATTTGTAGGAGGATTCTCCACTACCTTTTATTGGATATTGGTAGTCATCCCCAAGTTTCACCTTGTGGGGTGATTCATGTTCTGATAGTTTTGAAAATGATTATTTGAATCCCATTATGTGTTTGGAAGCCCCACTGTCTATAATCCAATCATTGCTTCCATGTGTGATGTTTCCCATGAGAGAGGAAACCAAAACATATTCTTCATCACTTGAAGAATCATCAATGTCTTGTTTGATTCTCTTCTTGGAAGGCTCATCATCTTCTGTAGCATGAGCATGATGTATTTTCTTGTTTCCCTTCCTCTTGCGAGATCTATCTTTGTTTCTAGGACAATCTCTTGTAAGGTGTCATCTTTCATCACATGTAAAGAAAATGTACTTAGACAAATCTTTGTTAGACTTTCTAGTTTTTTTCTTTTGGCGAGAGTGCTTACCTTTGTGATGGTTTGTTCTACTTTTCTTGGACTGTACTATGAGAGCTTGATATTCACTTCCCATCTTTTCTTCTCAAGCCGATATTCGAGCTTATTCTTGTGAGCATTCCTCCCACAGTCTGCTAAACTTAACTAGCTTCTTTCTGGCACAGATCCCTTGAATGAAAGAGTCCCATGCCCTAGGGAGACCATTAAAGGTGGTCATCACAATTTATACATTTTCTACTTCTTCATCTATTGCTTCCAGCTGTTCCTTGATCTGAGAGACCCTTGCAAGGTAATACTAGATGGTCTCCACATTCTGGATCTTTACATTCTTCAATTGGTTTCTCAGAGTCATCTTTCAGCTTATGTTCTTCCCTTCAAATAACTTGGTCAGGGCATCAAACATATCTTTAGGTGTCTTTAGAGAGGACACCTGTGGTATGAGGTAATCCTTGATTTAATTAGCAATAATCATCTTATCCATGACCAATTTCTTCTTGTGTAAGGCTTTAGCCTCATCTCCCTCTAGAACTAGAACCTCTTCATTGATGTAAGAGTCCAACTCATTTTCTTCCAGGACTAGGGAGATCCTATACTTCCAAGCTCGAAAGTTATCATATCCCTCAAGATTTTCATCAAGCTTGGTATGATGAGACATCTTTAATAGAGAACCTCAAATGGAAATGCAAAATATTTAGATATTACTAGGTTAAGATGTTGGAACTGGATCCGGAGCTGAATTTCTGCAGAGCTGGTTTTCTGGTTCAGGAGCATAATAGGGTTTGACTTTCCTGGAGTTCTACCCAACCAAAAACTTTGATCTTGATCTCTAAACTTTGATTTTGGGGAGGAGATCAATCCAGGCCTAGCTCACTCAAAAATTTCACTTCTGTGGAAATCCCTAATTTCCTGTAGTAGTGTCGGGTCAAATGCTGAAAATGCTCAGAATTAGATTCTTCTTCGATAGAAAGATGTGCCCTAGAGAGGAGAGTCATCCCAACTTCCTTTTGCTGAAAATATGTGGAGAGAGATCAAAAAAGTAGTAAGCCCTAGCTTTAGCAGTTGCATAGTATCTTGTTCTCAGTTTAACTCTGATACCATGTTAGATTTTTAACATTTAAGTTATATGATATTTGGATCTTATTTGAGAGAATAACAAGCACAGTAATCAATCACAAGAGATAATGAACACAAAGATTTTCCTCGGGGAAACCATAAAGGAGAAAACCCCGCAACTTCCTCAGAGATGGAATCAGCACCAAAAGTAAAACCCAAAGACAGTAAGATGATATCCCGATAGCAGTAGTCTCTCTCTCTCTCTCTCTTGTCCCAGCTTCTTCTCTCTCTCTCTCTTAGTTATGCGCTACAATTGAGTGTGATTGAATGTGTATGAATGTGTGTTAAATAGAGAGGCTCCCTCTCTATTTATACTAATTCCTGACTTGACAATAACTCACTAGGGCCGACTTCTCTAGGAGAGTCTAATAACCCTAGGTCCCCACAACTGTAGGGGCTTTAACCCTTGATCAGTAAAGAGGGTTATACTCTATCAATTTACATGACTTGTTTACATTATTGGATCTCTTGATCGAAACATCAGGGCATGACATGAATCAATTACATTACAGATACTTCCCAAAATAAACATCGGGGGTACAATACATAAGATATACAAGTGAATACATTTCGAAGTTACAAATACATCAACACTTGCTTCAGATATGGAAGCAATTTCCTTGAGTGGAGAATCTACATCCCCTTCTCATTCATGTGGCCAAGCATATGATGTCACAATTTTGTACCTATTTCTATGGAAGCTATAGTTATAGAATAATCGGTATTCTGAGGACATAAATACATCATACCTATCCTATCTCCTTTTTCTATTATTAGTGCTCCTTTAGTGATCTTGCACCACATTCTCCAAATGTAGAAAAACAACCACTATCTCCCAACTTCCTTGTTGAAATTAGGTTTCTTTTCATGGCAGAAATATGCCTTATGTCTTTTAGCATCCATTCATTTCCATTATTTAACTTAATTCGTACCTTATCCATTCCAACGATTTTACATGGTTTATCATCCCCTAATAAAACATGTCCAAAATCACCTGGAACATAATCATGAAAGAATTTCCTATGGGGTGTATAATGACATGAATCCCCTGATTCTAATTCCTAGTAATCACTAGTATTATCTAATTCAAGAATCAAAGCATCTTGTAACACATCACCTACTACATTTTCTTCTTGAGTAGTCTCATGCTACTTGTCTCCTTTATTCTATGGAGCTCTGTAATATTTCTTCAAATTCCCTTGCTTACAATAGTTCTAGAAATCTATCTTTCCCAGTATGGACTTATATTTTCCCTTCCTAGACTTGTCATGATTACTTGGGATCCTTTCTCTCTCCCTTTGTATTCCTCTGCTCTCCATGGTCAGCGCATTACCTATTTTCTCGCTTGTTCTTTTTCTTCGCATTTCCTCTCTAAGAATAACACCAACAACATCATCAAATTTAAGAGTGTTTGAATTAAAGATAGAGTTACTTACATCCATGACCAAGCCATTCCATGTTTCTAGCAATGAGCGCAATATTAGAAGATCCCTAATCTCATCATCAAAGTTCACTGCTATAGAACTTAGTTAATTAGTAACCATGTTAAATTCATTTAAATGGTCAACAACATCAGATCCACCTTCTGATGTATTCATATTAAATAATCGCTTCATTAGAAATACCTTGTTGGAAGCCGAGGGTTTTTCATAGAGCTTAGCCAATTCTCTTATCACACTCTATGTTGTTTTTTCTTTTGAAATATTGAAAGCCACCAACGAAGCTAGGCACAACCATATTGTTCCCAATTCCTTTCTATCAAGAAATGACCATTGTTCATCCTTCATAGTCTCCAACTATTTTGTTTTTCTTCCTAACTGTAGGAATAGATCCTTTTTGTACAAATAGTACTCCATTTGCATCTTCCATAACTGGTAGTTTTGGCCATTAAATTTCTCAACCCTAAACTTTCCTTCTTTTTCCATTGCTCCCACTCAGAACCAGGAACCCTTCTTTCCTATGATTTTAGCAGCCAAATAGACCTTTTGGCTCTAACACCAATTGTTTGAAAAATAGGATCATAGAGAAATAACAATAAACAAAATGCAAATATTAAAACATATAAATACATTACAAGAGAGACACCAATATAACGTGGTTCACCCAAGATGGGGTACGTCCACACATAAATTGCCAGTCCTTTATTATTATGTCATCTAGGAAAAAATAAAGGGATACAACCTGCAACAAATATATTGTACTTCATCTTCACTCTCTGACAGTCTCTCTCACACAATCACAAAGATTGTTTTACAATGGTACAATATAATACACATCAGTACTACAATGCTTTCCTTTTATAAGAGAATTACCATGGGAAAATACCACAGGTCACCCAATACCATGGGACTGTAAACTATTGGGCAACAAACATCCCAAAAATTTCTTTCAGGGGCGCTACCCCATGCCTCAAAGCATGGGGGGATGGTCCCCCATAAGGGACATTGTCCCCCCCACCCCTTTGCTGGGATGATTGTATAGTAAAAATGGGATACAAACAGGATTGAACAATAACATCTCTGAATAAATAATATCAAGATCCACAACCAACACATACCAAAAAATCTCTATCGAGATATGTAATATTAAGGACCGATGCACTAGTTAGCATCTTCTTGATTTTTGGAAAGCTGGCTTCACATTTGGAAGTCCATTCAAATTTCACTCCTCTCTTTTGTAGTGAGGTAATAGGGTGTGTTATCCTTGAAAATAACTTAACAAACCTATGATAGTAACTTTTGTTGATGTATATGTAACTTCGGAATGTATTCTTCTATGCATCTTATGTATTGTAACCCGATGTTTATTCCGGGATGTTTCTATTATGTATTTGAGTCATGTGGTCATGCCCCGATGTTCCGATCGGGAGGATTAATAATGTAAACAAGTCATATCAAGTCATTAGGTAAGTCCCCACAGTTTAGGGGCACTTGAGTTATTATACACTAATTAAGGTGTAGGCTCGAGTAATAATTATTAGGTCGAGCCTACGTGTGAAATGGTAATTCAAGTGAACAGACTAATATAAATAGAGAGGGTGAGTCTCTCTATTTGTCACTTGTGAATTACATCACTTGCTCTCTCAAGTGTGGTCTCTCAAGTGTGGCGCACCTTTGGAGAAGGAAATACTTTGGCTTGACAAAAGGCTGCTGTTGTGTTGGGAGGTCATCTTACTGTTTTGGGATCACATCTTGTGGTGATACTATCTTAGAGGAAGTTGAGGGGTTTTCTCCATTTATGGTTTCCCCTCCTAAAATATTTGTGTCTCTTGTCTCTTGTGATGTGCTTATGTGATTGCCGTGCTTGTTATTCTCTCAGTGAAAAGATCTTATCATAATGCTAGCTTAAATGTTGAAAAACTAACATGGAATCAGAGCTAACCTGAGAAGAACACATTGTGTAGCTACAGGAACTAGGGCTTCCTATTTTATGGATCTTCCTCCACAAATTTTCAGCAAAAGTATGCTAGGATGACTCTCCATTGAAGGGTGCATCTTTTTGTCGATGCGAAATTCAATTTCAAGCATTTTCAGTTTCGATGTGGAAATTAGGGCTTTCTACAGAAGAGGAATTTTTGAGTGAGACTAGCATAGGATTTTTCTCCTCATCAAAACCGAAATTTAGAGACCTAGATCAATAAATTTGGTTGGGTGAAACTCCGGGAAAGTCAAACCCTAGTTTGACCCTGAGCTAGGAGAAACCCTAAATTCTAAAACTGCTAAGTTTTGGTACAGTCGCTATATTCCTAGATTGGAGAAGTATCAGAAGCTGAAAATTTCAGGGGCTGAAGATAAAATCCTGATGAACACTGTGTCCAAATTTCAGCCTCTGATTCGCTATATTCTAGGAGATATGATCTCTCCAAGTTAGGGTTCCATCCTCTTCCAGAAATCATCCATAAACAGGACACCTGGGAAGATCTGCAATATATTGGGCTATAGAGGTCCAAATGGAATTAATGAAGATGTTATAGAAAGGGAACGGACTTTAATTTTTGTGGTACGAAGGTTAGACTCAGAAGATGAACCAGTGATACATGGCATACCGTACAACTTCGCTGTTCTGAACAGTCCAGTAACAGGTCACCTTGGGAAAAGGATCATAAATCCCAAATGGTGAAACCAATGCTGATGAAACCTACGGTGTTGAATCAGGGACATGCGAGGTTACCTCACTAAGAAATTTTTGACACAGAGGATCATTAATTTCGGAGATATCACAGAAACAGTAACAGGAATTTCTGCAGAAGAAATCAGAAAATTAGGGCTTCCTGTTCCGGGAGTTTCGCTTCACTGTTTTCAGAAAAGGAGTACATTGGACAGCTCCATTTGAAGAGATCTATTTGTTCATCCAATCAGATCTGAAAGATTCCAAGTTTTGAAAATTAGGGTTTCTGTGACAAACCCTAGATCAACGAACTCT